>JASDQU010307542.1:191428-209194 GCA_032191745.1 Picea mariana
ATGGGGTAACTAGGGAGGTACCTAAAAGGAATGTGGCTATGTATTATTAGTGGAAGTCATTTAATATATGAGAATATGGTCATTCAATGTAAGGTGGACTAGGTCCACTATATTAATAAAGGCCCATTATGATAGTTAGATGTAATAAATGTGAGAAGGCTCTCTAGAAGGTTCCTCGGAGTTAGATAGAGCTATATAAAGAAGTGCAAGCAATATAATGAAACATAGTGAAGAATATTGTGAATGTATAATTCATTTCTTGAGGAGTGTAATCCTTCCTCAAATATTAATATATGGTGTTACCTTACCTCAAGGGTTTTGATTATTTCTTGTGTTCGATATTTTGGTGAATGGTTTGTTTTATTCTTGTTGGTATTATGGGTTTATTTTGAGATTTATCTTCACATGTATTCAGGTAGTTAACAATTGGTATCAAAGCACTTTCCTTGGCCAAAGAATGGGAGGATTTTTTTTTCTCTTTTTGGAGATTGTTTCTACGAAAAAAGAGGGCAACACACTTTAGGTTCAAATTTGAAACGTTCGGAGCATAATTTAGCCAAAAAAATTGGATATTTGAATTCCTCTCGGAAAATTAACGAAATTCAAAAAACCAAATCAACCGAAATGGAGTCCAGAAGGTGAAGTTATGAGCATTTTAAATTCGACCAGTTTTTAGGGTTTTTCCAAAAAAAAGCCGCACAACTTTCATAGTAAGTTATTTTATAAACCCTATTTTTTGTTGAATATTTCTCTAAGAAATATGATTTTTACTAGAAAGGATGATGGCCCTAGTATTGAAGAATATATCAATATCAAAAGTCCACATGGAAATATCACTAGAGAATATGTCTACACTATGGTTTCCAAGAAGATGTTCACATATGGTGGAACTCATTTGATTATAATGAGTTGATGACACTTTTTGATGAAACATATATAAAATTAATTTTAGACAAGTGGTCTCATACAAAGTGTAAGGATGAATAGAGTAGAAAGGGTTTATTTTCATGTGGAAACTCTATATTACAGGTTCATGGTTGTATTCATAAGGAGATGATTATTGTTTCTATTAACCCTAGTTGCATGAATAATTTTATCAATGTTCAGTTGGTTAATTGACTGCAAGTCCCTGCAAATAATATTCATAGAACACAAGTTGAGGGTGAAAATATTAAAATATTTAAGGATTTGAAGCTCAATATGGATAAATATGTGTTGCATTCATATTTTTATGTTATGGATAAGGATGAAGTGGATATTGTTTTGGGATATTCTTGGATATAATCAGTGGGTACCATTAATATTAATGTACAAAATAAGCTTTTGGAGTTGTGGTACAAGAAAAAGAAAATCACATTGCAGGATGTGTCTCTTAGTAAAAAAGATGGGCCCACAGAAGCTAACAAAGAAGTTATTGTTGAGTCTAAAGTTAAATCAGAGGTAGAGTCTATAGAAGGAGATGAAGCAAAACCACAGGAAGGAGACCGTCAGAAATATAAGGAGGTCATTGACTCAAAGGAACAATGTGTTGCAGATTTGAAGAAAAAAGAAAAGATTCCTACAGTTGTTGTATATTGCCATCCACATCATATTGAGAAACAATAGTCATCCAGGAAAGGGAGTGAAAATCAACACATTTATGTGCCAGCAACCATAAAGGAAATCAATCAAGAGAAGGTGCATGGAGGACTATTATCACTACAGAAGAGATCGAGCTATAGAAAAAATCCCATGGCAACCCCAACATGATGTAGAGCAAGATTAGGGTGCAAAAGGAAGCAAATGGACATCATGTTCGACTTCCATTATGATGGATGGATGGTCCTACTTGGTACCAATTTCCTACATTGATGAGATGGTCATATTGTATGTTTTTTTCTCGTGTTTTGAGGATGAAACATGTGAAGGGGGATGGAATGTAGTATACCTAGGGAGGCAATATGGGGTACCTAGGGATGTACCCAATGGGAATGTGGCTATGTATTATTAGTGGAAGTCATTTAATATATGAGAATGTTCTCATTCAATGTAAGGTGGACTAGGTCCACTATATTAATAAATGCCCACCATGGTAGTCAGATGTAATAAATGTGAGAAGGCTCTCTAAAAGGTTCCTAGGAGATATATAGAGCTATATAAAGAAGTGTAAGCAATGTAATGAAACATAGTGAAGAATATAGAGAATGTATCAAGCATTTCTTGAGGATTTTTATCCTTCCTTAAGGATTAATATATGGTGTTAACCTACCTCAAGGGTTTTGACTATTTCTTGTGTTCAATATTTTGGTGAATGGTTTGGATTCTTCTTGTTGATATTGTGGGTTTATTTTGAGATTTATATTCAGATCTATTTAGGAACTTAACACCTAATGGGTTGGACAGTCGGGTTGTTTTGATGATCATTCTTGGAAACTTATTCTTCTTATACTTTTCTAAATATTTTGTTGAGTTCCCTTCTTTATCCTTACCTTGTGTTGTTTGTTGTTAGTGCGAAGATGTCTAGTTTTGTTTGAAATTTCTTCCTTAGACTGTCTTGTTTTTTGTGTCTCTTGTGTTTTTTTGGCAAATGAGGTTGTTGATCATGTTTTGGCCCTTGTTATATGTTCTTATCCTTATCCTTAGTTGGGTTGAGACGGGGGCTTTCTGGAAGAGTTTCTTCGATGTGATACTCCCCTTGTTGTTGTTTCTCTTTTGTGTTTTATTGTTGTTCTAATTGTAATGTTTGGGGAGGTATGCCTTGCATCATCTCTCCTTGTTTTGGTTCATGAATGTCGACTTCGTAGGGGCTGACCTACTGTTGTTGAGTTTTAGTCGGGTGAATCGACTGTGTTGAAACTTTTGGAATTGACTCATGCTCCTCTAGTTTGTCGATTTCAATTTCTTCATCTACCGACATGGTTGGTTGATTTGACTCCATCGCTTCTAAATGCTACTAAAAAATGAGTTGTATTTTCTTAATCTTTTGTAGTCATTCTTCAACTATTGCTACCAATTTGACTGGTGGAGATTCTCTTGTTAAATCAATTGTTGTGTCAGTCATTATTTTCTTTCTTGGGATCATATTTTTATTGATTTTTAATTTTGTGCGGGTCTTTGCGATCCGTGTCAAGGTAATAATGATGTTCTGGCTATTAAGGATCTTTTACTTCTTTTTCCAACTTGTTTCGATTTGTTTAATCGTGGCTTTGATTTTCTTGGCGTGTTCTTTTTTCTCTTTGGATTTTTCCATATCTTTCTTCATTCCCAGGCTGACCGACGAGCCTAAAATTTTCTTCATTGTAGTCATCTCTTGTCGGGTGTTCTTCTCCGACTTCTTGATATTTTTGGCAATTTTACTTCTGATATTGACCAACTTCTCTTTGATTGTTAGGTCATCAAAATCAATTCCTTCATAGGAATGAATTTTTCCCACCAGATATTCTTTGTTTCGAATGATATTTCTTCGAATTCAACTACCTTTTTACCTTAGTCTTTATTTTCTGACTGTTTTCTTTTTGCAGGTGAGGGCCTTCTAGGGATAATTGCTAGATTTTATATACCTTCCACAAACGGGATAGTGTATAGTTATTCTTCTCATTCATATTCTTGCTCCACGTAGGTAAGAGGGAGTACCAATGGCATGCCTGGTTGAATGATTTTGAGGGGAATCTCCAAGTCCTATTCCGTGTGTCTTTCTAATTCTTGAAAAGTTTCTTACACTATTAGCGGATAGTGTAATTCCTTTAGTTTTGGAGCCAACTCCATTCCACACCAAAGTTTGGTGTAGCCTAGTTCCAATCGGACATGGCAGGGCGTCAACAAGGCTCGACGAACTGCTTTCTTGACACGTCATCTATGCAAGGAATTATTTAAGTTTACAACCCATAGCCGAAACATTTCCTGTCGGAGGAAGAGAGCTAGATGCACCAAATTCCTCTACTGCAAATATTCTATATTTCTCCATCGACAATATTTTATTTATTGTAAAGGAAGGGTCACCAACTGGGCTATACTGCTCCATTACAATCCAAATTAACAAGGAAGGGAATTTTAATTACCTACCTAACTCCTAGAACTCCTATATGCAAGGGGTTTGTCTAGTCGATCTCTTATTTGCAAACCTATATTCCCATATAATTGCAGGAACTTTATCATCCCACTAATTCTTGTTGATTCCACATATTTTGGTAAGTCCTTTATGTAATTTTTTATTGAATGATTCAATATCACCATTTGCTTGAGGATGGTATGCAGTTGTTTTTCTATGGTCAATGAGAAAATTCTTGAGAAGGAATTGGATTGTCTCATTTACAAAGTGTGTCCCTTGATCACTAATGAATGTTACTAGACATCCAAATATTTTTATTATATTCTCATAGATGAATTTTGTTTAGTACATGACTCAACTGGCTCTGCTTCTTCCCACTTGGTTACATACTCAACTGCAGTAATAATGTACTTTGCACTTGTTCTTTTTTCTCTTTGGGTAAAAGGTCTGATAAAGCCGATGTCCCAAATTTCAAATGGTAAACTAGAGTTTACCGATAGAAAGGACATTTCATTTTTCCATAGAGACTGACCCATTCTTTGGTAGGTGTTTCATTTTTCCACTTGTTCCTGATAGTCTTTGTGAAGGGTCATCCACCAAAGACTCACCTAGAGTATCTTTCAGGCTCTTGTGTCGGCCTGGAAGTGACCTCCATTTGGTATTGCATGTGATTCATTGATTATTATTTCTCATTCATGCGCTAACGTGCTGTTGACGGGCGAAACAGTCCATCCGTCAACTGGGAGAGTGGAACCGGTCCGGGGTTGTCTAAATAACCCAAGCCGTTTGGAATGGACCACCATGACGAGTTTAACGGTTCCGTTGGCCACTCTAAGGTCTCCTAAGGAAACCAAAGAGAAAAGTGATCTGAGCTAAATAATCTAAACTAAGGAAACTAGAAACTAATAAAATTAACTAAAACAAACAAACTAACTAAAAATAAAAGAAATCAAACTAAAATAAAGGAAACTAGAAACTAATAAAACAAACTTAACTTAACTATGCTAATCTAACTATAAACTACTAACTATTATATATACAATATACTAACTATTATTATAATAACTCAAATCAACTGCCTAATTATCAGCTACGTTATTCCTTATTAACAAATGTACACTATGGACAACCTACAGATTTGATTAAAACCTGCAAAACTCATGTGATCGATGTCCTGAGACAGCCAAGAATCTCTTTTTATCTTTTATGTTTTATGAAAAAAAAACAAAAAATACTGAAATTAAACAATTTAATCTATGCTTACTGATATTAAACAATGTAATATAAATCTAACTAAACTATCATTTATATTAAACTACTTGATATGAACAGTAAACACCTAACTAGTTGACCTGGAAACGCTCCAAGTCTGCCCTGTGTATGATTGCTTCGTAAGATGGTTGGAGGAATAAATTCACACCATTTAGCCCTTAAGATTCTCGCAAAGGATCAGCTATGATGCTTCTTGAAGTAGGTTACAGGACAAACAAGACATAAAAGAAATCATAACAGTCTTCAGATTATGAATTCCTGCAAAAGGGAAACCTATTATGCAGCAAACTTATACATGATAATTCAATTCACAAAGAAGACAAAGCTATTGTTCATAAATTGAATCCTTAATTGTTATGTCTTTTACCAAATTGGAAGCAACAAGGTATGTATAGCAATAAGAAATTATATCACTTGAATTTGATTCAGATAGCAAAGTAATACTAAACCAGAAACAAAATGATATACAAAACTTGGAACAAAGTGTCGATATATTGAAAAGCAAAAGCTATAACAACGCATCAATTCTACTCCAGTTTGAATCAGCATTACATATCCTTGTTCTCCCCAACTGAGGATGATCGATTATTACAAAATCATAGGTTTAAATAGGTTTTTCACAAGGTAAAACTCCCTTGTGAATAATAGTAAACAGTTTTACAAAATCTGGGAATAATCCCAAAATCCCTTAAACTAAGTAACTAAAAATGCAAGTGAAATCTGTAGATCATCCCCTAACTGCCCATGATATCCATTGCAAATTTGAATTGCCCTGCAATAGAACACAAAAACCAAGTTAGAAGGATGTTTTACTTGAAAAACAAATAAAAATTGTTTTTGTAGACTTAGCTACAGAATCGTTTGATTCTGTAGCTGGTCTAAGATAGTAAACATGACCAGATATACAATCAAATCGAATCTAATCATCTAATAATAATCAATAAATCACTAATGATTAAATCCAACCAAATCAAACAAAATATAATCGGGACTGAGTAGAGATGATCTGTTTTCCCTATCGCCATAAAATCACATCATATCTTAACAAGACTGTTCAATGAATGAAATGAATGAAAAACCAAATCGTATGAAATACAAACCATCATTATCGGTAAGCATAAGATTCATATCATTGCCAATATAGAAAGCCATTACAATTTCACGCATCACTGTATCAATAGAATCCAACCAAAAATCTCATTCGGCTCGTTTCAAATAATTCACAAGTAAATTCATAACTGTAATTGACTAATTATAATCACAACAGCAGACTGATGGCATTCAATTAAAAGCAAGATGTATGAATTGCTTCCAATGTAATCAGATCATCTCCACGAATATCGACTCAACAATCTTCATGTTAGATCACTCCATAGTCGACAAACAGGGTTTAGACAGAGTCAACAAAACAGACATATAACTAGATTTAATTATAGACACAAATCAAAAGATTTGATACAATCAATCCATCCCTGTAATCTCAATCGAATAACGCATCTATTATTATCGGAATACAATTCACATCGTAACAACTATTATTGTTATCCATTCAAAATTTGATTATGTAACAAATGATATGCGAATTGGTCCCAACATAGAAAATACAATTAGCATAGTTAACCAATTTGCTCATCGTATCRYGCAAGATATAATCAAATCGAACAGAGATATCGTTTGTATTTCAAGAATAGAAAAGATATCAAATAACAACATATTCAAATCAAATCATGGTCGATCAAGCTAAATCTAATCACAACCAATCCAGAAATCGATAATCAAAACTTATGCATGAAAAAGCAAGGCAAATATGTAAACAGAGCTTATGATCACGCTGTATAAAAGAGGGAAAGTTATACCATTACAGTTGCTGAAGCTATGTCAATTTCGAATTGACAATTGCAGTAGCAGACTCGACATTTTTGAACAGGATTGACCCAGCAGTTCGTTGATTCTTATCGTTGGGATGCACCTTTGCATTTTGACCAGTGAGCTTTGCCACTTGGTTTTCCAAATCGTGAATTTTGGATTGCAATTTCGGGACATCCAAGTAGTATCTCTCTAACCACAGTCCACACTGATTGCAAGGTGAAGCAACCTTTTGAGCAGAAGGGGGGTTTGATGATTCCTCGAGGGTTTCATAAGGTGGCTTAATACCAAGAAAGTCAGGGTTATCCCGCGGACAGGGAGGCAAGTTCTCAACGAAATCATAAGGAGGTTCATCACCATAGAAGCCCTCTTCGGCGAGAAAACGCTCAATGCTCGAATCAGAGTCCTCGTTGACCATGATAGGCTCTATTTTGGCAGGAATCTTAGGTTTATTTCTCTCCATGCGAGAGATCATCCTTGCATTTTTCTTGTTTCTAGAAGCAGTCTTCGCTCTAGCCTTTGTGGTTATGGGCTTAGCAACTTTAGTCACAGCCATAGGCGAATTCAAAGGTGAGTCGGGTTTAGATTCGGCTAGAAAAACATTGTAGGGTACAGGGGTAGGCTAGGCTTACTCTCGGTTACCATAGGCTTATCGACCTGTGGAGGATTTGATTCCTCAAAGCCATTATGGTTGAGAAAATCATGCCAGGAATCACGACGTAACCCTAACTCATAAACAAGAAGCATTTTAATCAACCCAACATGGAAGAGGCTAGTGTCAGCCTGACTTCGCTTGTACTTCTTAGCCATTTTGAATAAAATTCGGTGCAGATAGTGCGGCATACTAAGCTCAAAACCCATAAACACCATTAATAAACGTAGATGAAACAAGAAAACAAACCCGTACCTGCCTTCACAAGTAACGAATTGCTTGATAATCATCAAGAGATCATACCAGTGGGGTTTCAACATCTTCGCAGGTAAACCTCTGTCGCACGACCTCACTATTCGAGACCAAAATAACAATGTCCACGGGACATCCTTTACCTTGTAAATTTTGGACCATTTTTGTCCCTTAACAGGCAGTCTAGTTGCCAAACTGAGAAATTGTTCAGTGATTTCAAGCTGGACATCTCCAACTTTGGCTCGGTAGCCATCAAATGACAGTGCAAATTGCCGAGCCACAGTGATGTTAAAACCATCGAACTTCCTTATAAATGAAAGCCACCCGAACTCTACTAGGTCGCTATACGCACCATCGAATGTCAACAGTGCTTGGCATCCGTTAGGTTCGTCCCTCACAACAGGAGCCATAACCTCTGTACATGGTAGGGTTCACACTAAATGAACAATGCATAGAGTGAAAACGATAGGGTTTCAATAGCTTGAATGCTCGACGAGACCGAAAACAACTCCATGCGTGCGAAGGTGGTGGGATTACCATCGCCACGCATTTCATTAATGACCTGTACAGAGCTGTTAAAACCATAATCATTTAAAACAAACGTATCGACCAGCAAATAGGTGAATCATCCTCTCTACGTGCCATTCATCCGAGTCAGAACCAACACTTCATGTGATAATTATGCGCCAAGTGTTAAGTTTAATCAAACACAGTACCCAACATTAACTATCGATCTATTGTGCCAATTCCATCGTTCAACCACAAGGTTTAATGCTAATACATAGCTTGGTAGCGTGAATCATTCAATGTATTATCAACTTTGCAAGTAATATATCAAGCATTAAGTTGTAAAGTCCAATATGATTAACCCATGCACCTTCAAACCATTGCTATCTCTTGTAATGACTTACCAACGTATTCGTTGCACATGGAAATGTTTTCATTCCATTCTTTTGAGAATATTATGATCCAAAGCTCTTCATATAATAATTAAGTGAAGTTCCATAATAAGGATAAAAGCAATAAGACCAAATCCATTACAATTTTCATAAGATCAGAACAAAACCAATAAATTTTATGCCCAAAGGTTTAGGAATCAAATCATATCTAAACGTGTAATCAAGACATAAGTTCGAGAAAACCTTTAGCAGTCATGTGATAAACCAGTGGTCAAGTGTCTTTCAGCAAATCAACCAAAAAAACGACGACAATCTAAGCAACGAAAGAGGTGTTTTCACACTTGCAGTTGTGAAAACTGAACCGAAATCGAATTGTAATTGTCGCAAAAATGAGACGAATATCCATTAGCACAATGCGACAATGATTTGTCGTAATACCACAAGGGGTGTAGGCAGCTTTTTGAGAGCAATAAAAAAAAATTGGGTTGGCTGCCAACAATGGCGACACACTGGGCGAAGCAGTTATCTCTGTGAAAAGCAATGAATTCAGATCAGGACAGCAAAGAAAAATTTGACTTAAAACAACAAACAGAAAAATCGTACTACATCATCATCAGTTATCTTTTTCAGCGAAGTTTCAAAAGATGCAAACCAATAACAGTCTTAAAGATCAGTAAGTTATGATTTTTATGATAGAACCTTCAATACTGTTGGCATAGCCACTGCTGCCAGCAGGCGTCCATAGCCTCGACAGGGTTGCCATTTAACCCACTCGGACGTCTTTATCCTGTCAAGAATCTCTAGATTAGAATAAGGACTTTAAAAAGAGGTTTCATGTAATTTTTTAGATTTTCATTCACCCGACATTGCTTCGCTGCCAGCAGGCCTGTTCAGTACCCCGACGAAGTTGTCTTGGCGCCATGCTTGCATTGCCCCGCTGCCAGCGGATCTGTTTAGTATCCTGGCGGGTTTACAAACACTTCCCACAACTCTTATTGATATTTTGTTTTATTCTTATAGATGACTGAGCGGGGTGACGCTGAAAAATCTTGATATTTTTTCATATTTTCAGACCTCATCAGAATTTTTTAAACACTGTCCTTATTCATCTCCAGAAATGTTTTATTTCTAAAACAACTTACTTTGACAGGGAGACATCATTTTTGAGTCATTCCTTTACGGAAAGGGGACAGCGTAAAAAGATAAAGATAATCACGACAAACTTCACTTAAAGATTGAAATTAGTAAACTTCTTTCAAACAACATTTTCCAATATCATTCTCAGCAATATATATCATTGATGTATGTACAATCTTTCCAGAAGTTATTTCAATGAAGAGGTTTTTCAATGGTCTATGTCTGAATGGCTCAGTGTATAAGCATGCATATGTTTTTGAAACACACAAAAACACACCAGACTGATCAATCAAATCAACACCAAAAAATGAAAACAAAAGCAAAAATTGAAAACAAAAGGAAATATTTACATAATATACAAAGATGAAAATCAGGCAAAGGATCTTTTCAGGGCTTGGCCATTCACCGGGTAGGTGTCAAGCTTCCCTTCAAGACTTTGCAAGCGAAATGAACTAGGACCCAACTTTTCAGCAATCAGAAATGGCCCAAGCCACAGATTTTGAAATTTCGTGTGTTCACCCTTCCCTTCAATTGGTTTGTCCCACTTTAGAACGAGATCGCCTACTTCAAAATTTCTATCAGAAGCAGAACTAGAATCGAACCAACTTTTAATCAGTTGTTGATGTTGGTTTAGCTTATGCTTGGCTTGAGTTTTTACTTCCTCTAACTTCATCAAAGCGTTGATACGGCTTTCTAAAGGGGGGCATTCTTCTTCTTGAACCTTTTGTGACAATTGGAGTGATGGAAGAAGAACATGAGGAGGTAAAATGGCCTCTCTGCCATATACAAGGAAAAAGGGGGAACTACCTATAGCAGCTTTGGGTGTTACCCTATCAGCCCACAGTGCATTAAGTAGTGCGTTGTTTCAGTTCTTGTGATTTTCAGCCACGGTTCTCTTGATAATTTTGATCAAGTTCTTGTTTGTTTATTCTGCTAGGACATTGCCCTGGGGGTAATAACTAGCGGAGTACTTTAGCTTTATTCCTTTTTCTAAGGTAAAGTTACTCATCTCAAGAGAAGAAAAGTATGAAGCGTTATCAAAGACTAGACAATCAGGTATGCCAAAACGGGTAATGATATGCGAGTTCAGAAAAGTGACTACCTGACTTGTGTTAACAGTTTTTAGTGTGGTGGCTTCAGACCATCGAGTAAAGTAATCAGTGGATGTCACAATATACTTGTGTTGCTGTGAGGATGGAGGGTTAATAGGACCAATGATATCAAGGCCCCATTGTTGGAAAGGAGAATCGACTGTGACAGGTTGCAAGGGGAAGGATGGTTTTTGCAAACGCCCGGATGCTTTTTGACAAATGATACATTTTCGGCATAAGGCATGGGCGTCTCTAAAGAGTGTTGGCCAGTAATAACTAGATCTTAAGACTTTATGCGCAGTGGTATCGCCACCGAAGTGACCACCAGCTTCACCTGCATGCAACTCGAGCAAAACTTTTTCTGGTTCGTCCTTTTCAAGACAACGCATCAGTACGCCATCAAAGTTTTGACGAAACAATATACCGTTAACTAGATGAAAGGAGGCGGACTTTAGTCTCAAATCTCTTCTCTTAGCAGGGTCAAGGTGACGGGGTGCTGATCCATGTTGAAGACAGTGTCTAATATCGTCGTACCAGGGGCTTACGAAGTTTTGTGTGCAACAAATCAGATTCTGATCGCGTTGTTCTAGGTCTGACGTATGACTATCTTCTTTTTGTTCAGTTTCTGAATCAACTACCAATTTACATAACCCTTGGCCTCTCATGATCTGTGCTGGGGTGATCTCTAGGTCAAACTCCTGCAAAGAGGTGACCCAGTTGGCTCTTTTCTCTCCTAACTCCTTTTGCACTAACAAGTTCCTAACGGCAGGGTAGGGGACAATGATCTTCATCCTTGACTTCAAAAGATAAGATCGGAAATGCTTAACTGCCTTGAAGATAGCGTAGGCTTGCCGATCAACTGCTGGATAATTAAGTTCGGCACCTTTGAAAGCAGAGCTCATAAAGGCGATGGGTACTTCATTGTTCTCAGAGTTCTTTTGAGTAAGGACTGCGGCATAGGAAAGATCGGAGGCAAAAGTATAAAGTGTGAAGTCTTGCGAGAAATCAGGGCTCATGAGAGATGGAGCATTGATTATGGCCTTCTTTATATCGTTGAAAGCTTGGTTTTCAGTAGGTCCCTAGTGATATTGGGTGTCCTTCTTTATCAGTTTCTGGAGAGGTCTGACCATTTCGGAGAAACTGGGGACAAATCTTCTCACGAAATTGATCTGGCCTAGGAAGGACTACATGGATTTCTTGGAGGTTGGTGGGGGAAGTTTGGCAATGAACTGGGTCCTCTCAGGTCAATAATCATTCCATCGCTAGACACAATGAAACCTAGTAGTTTACCCTATTCTACTGCGAAAATGGACTTCTTAGGGTTTAGGGAGATGTCGTATTTATGACATCGTAGCAGAACAGCTCGTAGGTGAGCTAGATGATCGTTTTTGTTTTTGGAGTAAACGGTCACATCATCTAGGTAGACTACTACGGAGTGATTGATTAAACCTCTAAAAGAAATATCCATTTCTCTCTGAAAGGTAGCACCGACGTTAATCAGTCCAAAGGGCATTTTGCAATAAGCATAAGTGCCCCATGGGGTACGGAAGGTAGTTTTCAACTGGTCTGGCGGAGACATTAAAACTTGGTTATATCCAGAGAAACCATCCAGCAAGGATATCCTCTCGGAACCAGATACTTGTTGTAGTATCTATTCCATGGGAGGGACAAGATAGTTATCTTTGTCAGACGCTTTGTTGAGATTCCGGAAATCGACACAAAGTCAAATTTCCCCATTTTTATTTCGCACTGGGAAGAGGTTGGATACCCATTGAGTATTTCTAATAGGAAAAATTATTTTAGCACTAAGGAGTTTATTCAATTCTTTTTGTATGGTCGGTTCTAACTTTGGAGGCATTTTCCTCAGTTTTTGTTGGAAAGGCAAGGTTTGGGGCTTCATTGGGATGACATGCTGTATAATATTAGGATCGAATGTCCTAAGATCTTCATAAGTCCAAGCAAATACATCCTTGAATTCTTTAAATAATTTGATAAAAGAAGCTTTTTCTTGTTTACTACATCCCAAGCCTAGATTGATACACTGGGGGTTTTCACTAGTTCCCAGATTGACCTTTTCGTAAGTTGATGAGGAACTATTAGTTTTGAAATTGACCATTTTTTTGAATTTATCTTCAAAATCATAGAACTTTTCTAATCTAGCAACAGATTTGGGTAAGAGATTTACCATGTCGGATAGAGCTTCAGGAGGTTTCGGATTAGGTATTACCGTAAAGTCATGCAAATTATCGTCATGCGTTTGTTCATCGATCACAGCTCCTTGGAAGGTTTCTTCCATATGTAGAAAGTTGATGATCTGCTGATCATCATCAAATACCCTCCAGTTGGTGATATTGTCAAGAATAGATGGTCGAAACAATAGCTCCACGGAGAATGCGCTTGGGGATAAACCATCTGCAGGAAGAAGTTTAGAGGCAATATTAGCAAGTAGGTCTGCTTCAGCATTATTAGATCTAGGAATGGAATTTATATTGAAGGAAGAAAATTTGTTGATTAAGCTCCATACCTCAGATTGGTAACACTTGAGATGCGGGGTAAGACAATGTATAGAATTTCTCACCTGCCTGACCACTATCTTAGAGTCACCGAATACAACTAGATTTTGAATGTGCAAGTCTAAGGCTTTTCTGAGACCTTGTAACAAAGCCTCATATTCTGCAACGTTGTTAGTACATTCAAATTCTAATCTACAAGCCAATAATGTTTTATTACTTGCCGGATCAATGATGATGCAGCCTGCGCCAGATCCTTCTTTAGACTTGGAACCATCGAAGTATAAGGACCAAATTTGATTCTTATCAGGCTCACAGAATTTTTGGATAGAAGTTGTTGGTTGCGTAAATGCATTGATCTCGAATTGTTGTTGTGGATCGTTGATAGGTGAAACTTCAGCCATGAAATTTCTGAAGTAGGTGTCCATCCCTTGGACTTAAGGTGAATCTGTCGAAGGTATGTATGGCTCATTGGGGTCATTCAAGTCTGTTACCGTGAACTTGAGGTAACGCTCACGGTTCACCCTAATCTTGTTGGGCTTACCGTTCTCTGGAAGCCATAAGTGAGACCAGTCTGTTGCGAAGTAACCATGCAGCTACTACGACCAGTCCCTGCTCAAAAACATACCATACACTTCTGGAATATCAACCACAATTATATCAATAAAATGATGAACCTTTGGGTTAGATGATAATCTAATCAATACATTTTTCAATTCGCCCATAACTTTTACATCAGTTCGATCAAGTTGTATTATTTTCAAAGATGATGGTTCTACTTCGGCATTTATCTTTTGGCAGACTAATCAAGGCATCACATTCGATGATGCTCCCGAGTCAACCATGCAATTGTGCACATTTCTGTTGAAGATTTCGAAACTTAAAAGAAAAGGAGGAACGTTCTTGAGAGTGTTTAAAGTTGTTGCTTGTGGTTTCTTACTCGCATTTTCTACTACTACTTTATCAGAATTATTTACACTATTTACATTGTTATTTACATTATTTACATTTGGTACAGGAAGACTTCCTTTATTTTGAGAACCAGAGTTATCTTTTGTGGAAGGCTTCTGTGGCACTTTGCTTTGTCCAACCTTGCTACCATTTGAATCACCATTCTTGCTATTGTCTAAAATATTTTGCAACTTTTGTAACAAAAATGGAAATTTTAACAACTCATAAATGGAAATGTTAGCCCTTAATTTCTTAAGATCTTCGACAACATCATAATCTAATTTAGGGCTAGCATTGCTCTGTTTAGTTTCTACTGCTTTAGATGGCTTTGAAGGTAAAGTTGTAGTGTTATCGATAGGGGGTTTGCTCGCGGTCTTACTCCTAGTATTGTAAGGGTGCACTGTCTCAAAGTTAGCCTGGAAAATACTATCAGAGAGGTGACCAAAGATATTTGGAGAAGACTCTTCTTCTTGGGTTATTTCCTGCTCGACTTCCTCCTGAGGAAAATCAAGAGGAATCAAGTCATCCTGGGCTCCTAGAATTGATTAGAGAGCATATTGCAAACTTTCTAGGTTCATGCCTTCATGGTTAGGATTAGGCTGGTTTGTCTGGAAGGGATTTCGGAAAGGAGGTTTGTAGGGTCCTTTACTCGAAGTAGCTTCTTCAGTTGACCTTTTCAAATCTACGAATTGATTGGATAATTTTTGCACAACTTTAGTTAAATTTTCCAAATCAGAGCTTTCGGGTTGTGTTTTGTTTTGTGTAGGCCTAAGAAGAATTTCAATCTTTTTCTTGGAAGAAGAAACAGTTTCAGTCTCTTTGCTAGAGGAATCTTTAAGGCTAAGTATATCTTTTTCAATTTGAGTAGCCTCTTCAAAAGCTTCTAACAACGTTGCCTTTTTGGATCTTTTCACCCAAATAGCTATACTTTGATGTAGATCTTTTGTGTAATAAGCTATTACAAGACTCTCAGCAGGCATAGAGTCTGTAGGGATTCTATTCTTAAGTGTCAAAAATCTTTGATTAAAATCCTTGAATTTTTCTTTAGCATTCATTTTTAAGTTTGAAAAATCCATGACTAAGACTTCCGGAGGTTTGCCATCTCCGAACTTTTCTAAGAAAATTGACTCAAACTTTTCCCAAGATGCTATAGTACGAGGCTGTTGGTCAAAATACCAAGTGGACGCATTACCCTCAAAGGTGTAAGGGAACAACCTACAGACTACGTCTTCATATTCAACGTTGCGGAGTCTGATGTCTAACATAAATTTCTTGATATGGTCTTCCGCTATCTGTTTAGAATCGGGATCAAACTTAGTAAGCCATTTTTCCGGATGCTTAGGAAAAGGATGCTGAGGTCCAGGTACAACTACAACATCTTGGTCTAACCATGGTCTAGCAGGGTTGTTCTGATTAGCCATTGGGGTAGTGGGTGTAGGAGGATGTGAAGGTGGATTACCTTCGTCCGAAGAGGAATCTCCCCCTGAAGAGGAAGGAGATGATGGAGGTGGTGAAGGAGGAGGAGAAGGAGGTATCCCAGATCCTCTTACAGCAGGATTTGTATTTGAATCCATAGGATTCACAGTGGGATCTATATCACCTAATTGTTCTCTGACTTCGGAGAAGTCTAAAGGTTGGCTCCACAGGCGATGTGGTTGCCTAAGGCTAGCAAAGGCTTTATGTGATTTAATAAGAGATTGTCTAAAAATTTCTTGTATATCACCGCCTATAGGATTAGGGGTTGCTGGTTCAACTGTGATCTGAGGATCTTCGGTTGAAGTAGTTGCTGTTTGAGGGGGGATATTATCTTGTGAACGGCTTCTAGTCACTATGGGTGTGAGATTAGGTGGGGGAGGAGTCTTGCGACCACATCGTGCCATTAATTAAGATTAGTCCCTCCTTCTAGCGCCATTTGTTGACGGGCGAAACAGTCCATCCGTCAACTGGGAGAGTGGAACCGGTCCGGGGTTGTCTAAATAACCCAAGCCGTTTGGAATGGACCACCCTGACGAGTTTAACGGCTCTGTTGGCCGCTCTAAGGTCTCCTAAGGAAACCAAAGAGAAAAGTGATCTGAGCTAAATAATCTAAACTAAGGAAACTAGAAACTAATAAAATTAACTAAAACAAACAAACTAACTAAAAATAAAAGAAATCAAACTAAAATAGAGGAAACTAGAAACTAATAAAACAAACTTAACTTAACTATGCTAATCTAACTATAAACTACTAACTATTATATATACAATATACTAACTATGATTATAATAACTCAAATCAACTGCCTAATTATCAACTACGTTATTCCTTATTCACAAATGTACACTATGGACAACCTACAGATTTGATTAAAACCTGCAAAACTCATGTGATCGCTGCCCTGAGACAGCCAAGAATCTCTTTTTATCTTTTATGTTTTATGAAAAAGAAACAAAAACTACTGAAATTAAACAATTTAATCTATGCTTACTGATATTAAACAATGTAATATAAATCTAACTAAACTATCATTTATATTAAACTACTTGATATGAACAGTAAACACCTAACTAGTTGACCTGGAAACGCTCCAAGTCTGCCCTGTGTATGATTGCTTTGTAATCTGGTTGGAGGAAGAAATTCACACCATTTAGCCCTTAAGCTTCTCGCAAAGGATCAGCTATGATGCTTCCTGAAGTAGGCTACAGGACAAACAAGACATAAAAGAAATCATAACAGTCTTCAGATTATGAATTCCTGCAAAAGGGAAACCTATTATGCAGCAAACTTATACATGATTGTAACAACCCTCCTGGCTAAGGATGACTACTCAGTCAACTGGTGAAATTTTTTTGTTACAGTGTGTGCGCGTGCAGAAGAAACATCCCCCTAGACTCTATGTCAACCTTGAACCAACAGGACGCAAGTAAGACGGTCACAATCAGATGACCCGACAGGGCATAACAACGACAAGAAGCAATGCCCCGAACAGGAGGCGGACAACAAAGGCTACAGGCAGAGACAGACACCAAGGATTAGGCACAGTACTGTCATAGAAGGAAGGATCCGTCAGTAGAGTCGCAGTAGTGGAACTGTGCCTTTAAACAGCCCGAGACTACTGATACGGCTCAG
>JASDQU010307543.1:11652-23621 GCA_032191745.1 Picea mariana
TTCAGCACGTTCTTTTGTACTCCTTTGTAATTGTGGGTTCTACACTTATGGGGCTGTCTGAATCCCCACACATCCTCCAGGTGGATACTGGTGGTCTCTCACCTAATCCAATTGGCTTATTTTTTATGTTTTCATGTCAGTACATCTTGCTGTACTTCTAGGGTTGTTTTGGTGCCCTAAACGTTTTTTTTTTTGGCTCGCCACAATCAAACTGGAGACAGAGTCAGATTTTTATGGAGGAATGTGTAGTTCTTTGAAAGACCTTTCCAATGAGCTATCATGTGCCTAAAACGGAGGTCGTATGAAAACTTTACAACCCTGATAAGTTGAGGTACTAACTTACCCATAGGGGCCCACATGACTTTTGGAATTTCACTTTCTAGGGTTAGGTTTTTGGATGTCTAGGGTTTTGGCATTCATGAGTAATATCAAAAATGCCTATGGAGCCTCATTGTAATTTTCTGCTCAAACAGATGCACGTAGCAACCACATCTCTTCTTAGAGATAGCGACCACCATTCGAGCAAGTGTTTTCGGTTCTACAGTTTTACAGTTTCATCCTATTTCATTATTCAATAGAAGATATTGTTCATTGGATATTTGTGTTATTCTTCATATCTCTATGTTTGTTGTATTCAGTCTGTTAATCAGTTCATTCCGCTCCTAAATCTGGATCAGTGGTATCAGAGCGATCTACTCTTCATTTATTTTTCTCCGTGCATGTCCCCAACAGATCTGGGTACAAGAAGTTGGGACTCGAACCAATCAAGCCATTGCAAGATCGGTCGTGCTGAGCTCAACAAAAATCGATGGGGGACGAAAAGAAAGATGATGGAGCAGGAGATCCTATTAAAATGTTGCTTGAGGAAGCCCTCACGCAACAAAGGAACGAAATGATGGACAAATTTGCACAGATCCTTCGATGACTGCCCATATGAGAAGAATATTCATCGAGCGGCCATGCAACCCCCTTCAAGGTACAGGTGAATTTTGATATTCCATTATTTGAAGGATTGATAGATGCAGATGCTGTAGATAAATGGTTGAATCTGCTTGAATGGTATTTTTCGGTCCACAATTTTTTCGATAGGGAAAAGATTATTTTTGCACTCCTCAAGGTCGTTCCCCATATTAAAGACTGGTGGGATACTTACTTTGAGAAAAGGGTCGTATAGGAATCCACAATGTTTATGGTGGACCCTACATGGGATTCCTTCCGGGATGCCATTAAAGAACAATACTACCCTATTGGAAGCTACGAGGACCAGTACACCAGATGGACCACCCTACGTCAAGAAAGGGACCAAACAATACCATATTTCACCAATATTTTTCATACCCTACGCACCAAATTGGGTATCAAAGACTCTGAGTATCATCTGGTGCTCAAATACCGTGGTTGTTTGAACATATATATTCAAACAAAAATGGAGTTTCTGGACATCGCCTCATTAGGAACAACTTATAGATACACTGTTAAGATCGAGCAAAAATTCAAGAAGAAAATATGAGAGTTTGGATCTGCAAACCCCTCACGGTCGAAGCAGGGAAAAGGCATCCCCAACCCACACAGCAAGGGACCAAGTCAAGATGGATGCCCTCAGGACAACCAGTCCAAGCCACAACACAAGAAGGGAAATGAGAAGACAAAGAAGGACACGGGAAAATGGTGTGAGTACCATAATAGCCCTTAGCACAACATCGAAGAATGTCGCTCCAAGCAGTCACTCATGGCCAAACTGAAGGCTTCCGAGTCAGAGGTCGATTCTGATTATGAATCAAATCCTGAAGGAGGGAAGCAGATTATTGATGTTGAACCAAGTGCCACTGTCGCTACCACCAAAGTCCGACCAAGTGAACCAGAAGAACCAGAGGAAGGAAAATGCCTCTTTCACTTGCAGATGTGGGTAAAGGGGGCTCCGCTTCATTTCATTATCGATAGTGGGAGTCAAAAGAACATGATTTCAGTAGAGGTCGTCAAGTGACTGGACCTACCAATGACACTACACCCACAACCCTACACCATTGGCTAGCTTTTCCAATGAAGAGATCTTTGTGTCAACCAACAGTGTCATCTGCCCTACGACATCAAGCCTTTCAAAGATGAGGTATTGTGTGATATTGCTCCCCTTGAAGTTTGTGATGTTATTTTAGGACAACCATATTTGTGGAAGCGTCATGATGTGTATGAGTCTAGACCCCGTAGTTTTATTATTACTTTGGGTAGACAATTGTACAGGATACCAGAGGCAGCGCCACCTACTGCTATTTCTTTAATCTCTGCTAAGAAATGCAGTAAGGTCATATCACAGACTGGGAAGTTCATCTTCTTTATGATCCATGCTCACAGTAAGCATAGGGTCACTGCCACATCTGTGACCTCTACACAGAGCCTCTCTTTGCAGTAGAAGCAAGTGGACGGGATCGTGGAAGAATATAGAGACATCTTCTCCTCACCTATAGGGATACTGGCACACTGCCAAGTCAAGCATCTAATTGATCTGACCCCCGACACACCTCTACCTAATGGACGAGTCTATCGTCGCTTGCTGATGGAAAATGAAAAAATCAGGCGACAGATCCAAGAGTTGTTTCAAAAGGGGCACATCAGACCCAACTCCTCCCCTTGCGGAAGCCCGATTGTACTGGTGTAGAATAAGGATGGGACGTGGCAAATCTGAACTGATTATAGAGCCTTAAACAAAATCACAGTCAAGAATCGATACCCCATTCCCAGGATTGATGACCTTCTTGACCAACTCAAGTGGGGGAATTTCTCCAGCAAGATTGACCTAAAGTATGGCTACCACCAGGTTCCCATAGAACCAACTAATGTATGGAAGAAAACCTTCAAGTCTAAAGAAGGTGTCTTCGAATGGCTAGTCGTGCCCTTTGTCTTAACAAATGCACCAACCACTTTCACGAGGTTGATGGATGATGTATTGAGACCCTTCACCAACTCCTTTGTGGTGGTATATTTGGATGACATCCACATCTTCAGCAGAACATGGGAGGAACACATGAGGCATATTCAACGGGTTTTGAGCACTCTGTAGCAGCAAAAGCTATATGCCAACTTGGAAAAATGATCTTTTGGCATGAACAGGGTCCAATACTTGGGCTACATTGTTGATGAGCATGGGGTACATGTTGATCTAGCTAAGATCCAAGTCATCCATGACTGGCTAGCCCCGACCACACTGACCGAGCTTCAGAGCTTCTTGGGATTAGCCAAATTCTACTGACGGTTCATGTTAGGATTCTCCCATATTGCATGGGCCCTCAGCCAGGTGACCAAGGGTGGTGATAGGGCCAATTTTGTGTGGGGGAAGGAGCAACAATGAGCATTCGATGATCTGAAGCATCACTTGTGCTCTGCTCTAGTACTCTCCTTTCCCAATCTGTAGCAATCGTTTGATATTAAGACTGATGCATCTAACTATGTTGTGGGCACAGTTCTCACTCAGCATGAGAATTCAGTGGAATACCATAGTGATACACTCTCTGATACTATCCAGAAATACCCCACCTATGACAAGGAAATGTATTCCATTGTAAAATCCTATCGTCAATGGAAACATTACATTCTGGGAAAAGAGATGATCATACACACTGATCACAGTCCTCTGCAGTTCATACAAACATAGGGTAAATTGAAGAACAACCACCATAATAAGTTGTCCACCTACCTGCAACAATTCCATCTCAACATCAAGTATAATATAGGTATCTCCAATCGTGTTGATGACTGCCTCAATCGGCCTCCTATGGCTGCACTCACCCCTGTGCTCCATTCCTATGGACATGAAGCATCTGAGTGGCCCCAACCTTATCAACAAGATCTGAACTTTGCCACCACCTATCATCTCTTGGGTATAGGTGCGACTGTCATCGATTTTCACATTCAGGATGGACTCTTATGCCACCTAGGCCATCCTTGTGTTCCTACAAGCGAGATTTCAAAGTTGATTTGGGAAGCCCACTACAGTTGGGTGGTAGGATATTTTGGCATGGAGAAAACTGTGGCCATTCTTTAGAAACATTTTTATTGGCCAAAACTTCGACAGGACATCAGCAAGTATATCATATCTTGCACTGCCTGTGTCATTGCCAAGACAACCATCAAGAAGCAAGGCTTATACACCCCTCCTCCTATTCCCAAGAAGCCTTGGGAATCTGTCTCAATGGATTACATGTCTGTCTTGTCATCCACCAAGCAAGGAAATGAATGCGTATTTGTGGTCGTTGATCAGTTTTCCAAGATGGCCATCCTCACAACCTGTAAGAAGAATATCACAACGACAGATACTGTCAAGATCTTCTTCGAATGAGTGTGGGTCCACTTTGGGATACCAAAGACCATCATCTTCGACTGGGACAACAGGTTCCTCAGCACATTTTGGTCAAGTCTTTGGTCTCTGTTGGACACCAAGCTCACAAAATCCACTGCTTTCCACCCCCAAACCGACAACCAAGCAGAGGTCACCAATTGGATGATTGTGCACATCCTGCGCATGTACAATTATAAGCATCCACGTACATGGGACAAGAGTCTCCCCTATGTCCAACACAGTTACAACAGGGCTCTCCATAGCTCCACCGACCATAGCCAATTTCAGGTGGGTCTGGGATTCCAACCCTTGGGACCCATTGATGTTGCACTTCCTCTTGCCACTGCACAGACAGACTCTTCCCATGATCAGTCTATGATCGAAAAATCCACCAGATTCATTGAGCGGATTCAACACATCCGCCAACATGTCCAGGAGATTTTGCAGAAATCCAATGCTAAGTACAAGCAGTGCCATGATCAACACAGGGTACCACACCAGTTTCAAGTTGGCGAAAAAGTTTGGCTAAATTTTTTGAAGGAGCATCTTAGGATGCCCCATCGAAATCTTCACCCACTTCCTTATGGGCCTTACACTATCACCAAGGTCGTGGGTAGCAATGCTTTTGAGCTCAACACTCCACCCTTCCTTGGCATGCATCCAGTGTTCAATGTGGAACTTCTTCGACCATATTTTCCACCATTATTGGACACCTCAGAGATCGCAGAACAATTGACACCAACAAAGCTCAACCATGACTGCATGGAACAAACATCCACTAATCAGATAGTGGGCACATAGGTCAAGGGCACTCGCTGATAGAGGATCCAGCTTTATCGGGTTGTCAAGGAAAGGCAACTCCTACACCAAGGCAAGTGGCTCACACAGGGCCAAATCCAGTAGAAGTTTCCTCACCTGATGGGGGAACTCAATACAATGGAGACCATTGTTTCCTAAGGGGGGAGGATTGATCCAAGTGGATATTGGTGGCCACCCATCTATTCAAATTGGCTCCTCTTATTCATTTTTGTTCAACACGTTCTTCTATACTCCTTTGTAATTGTGAGTTATACACTTATGGGGCTGTATGAAGCCCCACACATCCTCTAGGTGGATACTGGTGGCCTCTCGCCTAATCCAACTGGCTTATTTTGTATGTTTTCATGTCATCACATCTTGTTGTACTTCCAGGGTCGTTTTGGGGCCATAAACGTTGTTTTTTTGGCTTGCCACAGTCAAACTGTAGATGGAGTTAGATTTTGACGGCGGAATGTGTAGCTCTCTGAAAGACCTTTCCAACAGGATATGAAGCCCCACACATCCTCTAGGTGGATACTGGTGGCCTCTCGCCTAATCCAACTGGCTTATTTTGTATGTTTTCATGTCAGCACATCTTGTTGTACTTCCAAGGTCATTTTGGGGCCCTAAACGTTGTTTTTTTTGGCTCGCCACAGTCAAACTGTAGACGGAGTTAGAGTTTGACAACAAAATGTGTATTTCTCTGAAAGACATTTCAAACAGGCTATCACACGCCTAAAATGAAGGTCGTATGCAAAACTTACAACCCTGGGAAGTTGAGGTACCAACTTACACCAACTTACCCATAGGGGACCACATGAATTTTGGCGTTTCACCTTCTACGGTTAGGTTTTTGGATGTCTAGGGCTTTGGCATTCATGAGTAATATCAAAAAGGCCTCTGGAGCCTCATTGTAATTTTTTTCTCAGATGGATGCACGTAGCAGCCACATCTCTTCTCAGAGATAGCTACCACCATTCGAGCGAGTGTTTTACATTTTTAGCTTATTTCATTATCCAACAGAAGATATTGTTCATTGGATATTTGTGTTATTCTTCATATCTCTGTGTTTATTATATTCAGTCTGTTAATCAGTTCATTCCACTCCTAAATCTGGATCACTAAGTATGCATAGTTTTCACATAAATGCTATGCGCCTAGTCACACATATCCTCTACACATTTTGCTAAAAGTGTAGAGCCTCTTTTGTATTAGTGAGTTACAATTGTTAACTTATAGTATATTTTGGAATGTTATGTAATTATCTCATTTTCCTATATATATGATGTTTGCTATGTGAAAGGATGTAGTCAATTCATTAGGTTAGTTACTCATAGTTACTTGTTGTTAGTTCTAGACATGGACGATGCATATTATATTTCAAATATGAGATGTAATCATTACTTTCCTTAATACAATGGGATTGAATCGTTGTTTTTCTCAATACAATGGGACCGAGTCATTGTTTTTTTCATTTGTATCTTGTTGTGATGTATCTCAATGATATCTACCTCGTTGTGTTTTCTACATATGCATTAAGTTCTATTTGTTTACATGAATGCAATTAAGGGTTAACTATCAAATTATGCACCTCCATTAATCTTCAACACTCTACACCTTAATTAATCAACAATTATCAAATATGCCTCAAGTGAGACCTCTTTCCTTTGGAACTTTGAATATGTTGGTATACTAGACTACTATGGGCCATTGTTGGACACCTTCTGTGAACCTTGGGTCTTATGTGGAGCCAACATAGTGCCCTCTACAATCCCAATGGATTTATCCACACATGACCAATTTTTCTATCAATAACCATCTTAGATAACAAAAGAATGATTGTAGGCAACTACTAGTGGCGTTACCTCTCCAACCCAACTAAGTTATCCACAATTTTAATATGACTAATCGTCTTAGAGAGGCCAAATGTTGAGATTTTTAAGAACAAATACCGCAAGATTCATGCCTACATTCAGAAACAACAATCTCTATTCTATATGGTTGAGGGATTTTTGAAAAGGACTAAAGTAGTACTAGTTAGAATCATTAAGAGTAGGAGGACAACAACATCAATTGGGGCCATTAGGAGAATGAGGAGAGTGGGAGTGCTTGGGTGTGCTAAAGGGAGGAGGAGAGTAGGAATTCTTGGGTGTGTTCAAAGAAGGAGGACACAAACCTGATGCACCATTAAACTCCCACTATATTAAACCATTTTGGAGACCCAATGCAACGTTAAACCCCCCATTGTTAACATCCTTCACGTGTTAAAGCTCTACTAGAAACTACATTATATATTAACAAAATATTGTCCATGCTAGAAAGTTATGCCTTTTGCAACCGTATCAATATTTTGTTTGTAGCTTTGATTAAGTTGTCATTTGTTGTTTTGTAGATGAGATACAAAAATGATAGTTATCTTGGATAATTTATTTTATTTGAATGGTGGACACTACAATTTTCTTGTGAACAACTTACTAACTACTAATACTTGTTTCTAAATTTGTGTTTGACATCCAATTTGATTTCCATTATAATTTGTATTTGAAAGAATCTTTTGTCAACAAAATAATGAGATTTTAAGGTAACAATTATTGTGTTTTGTGATTTCACTCTTAAGGCCTAAACACTTGGTTTTAGGGTAGCAATTCTTGTGTTTTGTGATTTCACTCTTAAGGCCTAAACACTTGGTTTTAAGGTAACAAATTCTTATGTTTTGTAATTTCATGTATACCACAAACAACCTTGAATGAGTCCATGATATAAGTCAATGAGTTTGAAAGTTGTAGAGTATATGTTGCTTTCAAGTTCTTGGGGACTTCATGTTGTGCATAAGCTAAAAACAACATTATATTAGCTTGTAATCATAAGAGCTTTGTTTTTTACTTTTAATATGTACAACATAGGACAACCGACTTTTGCTTTGTGATTGACAAGTGTATTTTGGTCAAAAGGTATGATCAAGCAATGTTGTATAGAATATATTTCATGACTTGTTATTGGTTTTAGGTGCTCAAAGAAAGCCTAAAGTTTGCTTCCTCGTCATAGTGTTCAAACTTTTGATTATAAGTTTTAATTCATTCAAACAATTGGGCTTAGTTCAATGATTGATATCAATTATGATTTTCTGTAATTAAATTTTAAAGTGGTTATCCATTTCATTTATTTTCTCAAATAATAGTTTGATTAGATTAAGAAATTTAAAGCTGTTATCCATTTCATTTATTTTCTCAAATTACACTTAGATTAGGTTAAAAGACTCTCGGCAAAGATCAACAATACTCTAATTATAGTTGTGTATCAACTATTATCATATTCCATTAGAATTTTAAGTTCATTTATATTATTATATTTTTCACTAAAAAACTATTTGCAAAGTATTTTTCTTTCTAATATGTTTGTTTTTTATGTAGTCTTATTTAAGTTTTATTTATGGTTTTTACTATTCATAATAAAACATTTATATTATCTGGAATCTGATTTGAAATGAAAGTATTTAATCAATTAAGTTTGACATAAAACCAATTATTAAGTTTTCTTTTAATGCTTTTCTTTGTTTACATTCTAATATGTTTGTTTTTTTATGTAGTGTTATTTAAGTTTTATTTATGGTTTTTATTATTCATAATAAAACATTTACATTTTAATATGTTTGTTTTTTATGTAGTGTTATTTAAGTTTGTTTTTTATGTAGTATTATTTAAGTTTTATTTATGGTTTTTATTATTCATAATAAAACATTTACATTCTAATATGTTTGTTTTTTATGTAGTGTTATTTAAGTTTTATTTATGGTTTTTATTATTCATAATAAAACATTTATATTATCTGGAATCTGATTTGAAATGAYAGTGTTTAATCAATTAAGTTTGACATAAAACCAATTATTGAGTTTTTTTTTAATGCTTTTTTTTTGTTTAGAGTGTATTGGTAGAAAATGAAGTATATGTCTTAATGTAGAGTTATAATTAACAAAGATCCATCTTAACAGTGGCTTTGCTATGCACCTACAATTGCTAATCTCATTTTTTTTTCAAATAGCTTAAAGRCAACAACAAAAGCATTCAAATTGGTTTGGCCATAAGTTATTCATATTGTAGTGCAATTTCGCTCCTTTCATGACGTGTTTTTCCTAATATGTCTTTATAACCATCCGAACAACATAGAAAAATGACCAACTATATATACATTTTATTAAATGTCAACAACCCAATACTTAACCAATATAAATTCGTACATATTAAATATAAGTCCTACAAACTAAGTGTTTAATACCTATAACCATAAATACAATTGAAGTGTTTGTAAGTTTGCAATTATATATTATATAAGGTACCATTGGAAAGCACTAACGATTTTTAAAATTAATTAATAACGAAAATGTTATTTCCCATGGCAAAGATTGTTGATCTGGAGCGGAAGGAAATATAGAACAAGATACAAGCAAATGAGTAAACACAGAATTAGCACAATGTTTTTAAGTGGTAAAACTCTATACATGGAAACATCTACGGGACAATGATATTCAGTTAATATTATGCAAGGGAGATTATACATCATCCAGACCACTCACGCTCGTGCGTCTCAAGCACTCTCACATCTCACACTCTCTGCCTTAACATGCTTACATAGATATATAACAGTCTTCACTCAGTTACAAGAAACTTATTACATTTAATGTGCCTCTATCCCTATTCTAAATCTGGCTGATTTGATCCAACTAATTATAGAATAACAGGGGTCAGAAAATCTACCCAATATCTAAAAACCGAGTGTAAATTGGTTGGCATTATCCAACAATCTCCACCTTGACAACAATTTACCTAAATATCATTGTTCAATTTATTCATCACCTATGCTGCAAGCTAAGAGAAGTCAAGCACCACTGCAACTTCTCTAATAAAACTGGTTTCATGATCTCGCCTGTGTGACTTGCACGATTTTGGATTTCCTGAGGGGTCACTCCACCTCCAACATGGCTTCCACAACAGTGTTTTGAGACATATGTAGTGATAAATCTCCTTCTATCTAAGACATCTGTAAAATCTACATTACAATTATCATAGACTATCTCATTGTAACCATTATAGGTGACATTTGTGCTTCTCAAACGTTGAAGCACCCATTTCACTGCAGCACCTGAATCTATCACATATCTGACAACATCATTAGCATGTGAAATATCTGGTCTCATACAATAGACCTCCTACTGAACTTACACGAGACATAACCTTTTCTTCTTTATAAATAAGACCTATGCTTGAAGAAAACTTATAATGGAAAGCAACAGGGATAAAAATTGGTTTTACAATGTTCATACTGAACTCCAACCACAGCTTACCATTACCATCTTTGTGTACTTCTACACCCATAATTTGTTTTGTTGCTCCTTGATCCCTCATCTGAATTGTCCTGTCCACCTGAGTCATTTTCTTACTGATTATATCCACGCTTCGGCTTGCGTCAAGCATATCATCAACAAATAACATCAAGACTGTGAATGTACTATAAACTGTATAGTCATTCCTACCCTTTGAAAAATTCCGACTCACTATGAAGGATTCAAACCTCTTGTATATTTTCCTCGGTACCAATAGGCCATACAATGAATTATCTAACATGCAAACAAATTTACTGTTGCGATCTTGAATCAACCCTTTTGGTTGTTCCATACATACTATATCTCTGTCAATGATGACCTTGTGAGCAATAGGATCCCACACAAAACATCCCTTTATTCCACCATCATACAATGCATAGATATAAAACAAGCAGGAATTCAAAAACAAAGATTTTAAGTCTAGAAATGATTTACCGCTTACCAGTACCTGCAATTCTTTCTTTCTCTTATGACCTTGATGCTTCTGCCATAAACAAGAAGATACATCTGTCACTTCAGATGCCACTTCAATACTCCCTTCCAACTTATAAAGGTTATCAACCTTTGTTTCCTTCATCACTACTAAACTACCTTTCGATAATGTGAGTGCTCCACCTTGACCTGTATACTTATATCCACAAGAATCCAACACTCCTAATGAAATCAAATTTGATTTAAGCTCAGGTACACATCTAACATTCATTAATTCCCTAACAATACCATCAAACATCTTGATTCTAATACTCCCAACCCCAATAGTTTTACAGGGAATACCATTTCCCATAAACACTACACCCTTATCAACAGATTGGTAAGAAATGAACCAATTTCTATGTGAGCACATGTGGTGGGAGGCACCTGAATCTAACTGTCATTCTTCTTGATATTGTAAATTACCAGAAATAGATAAAACTTCATCAGTCATACCTGAATTTGTTACAACCCAATTTGCTTCCTTCGTAGAGCTTTCCTCAGATTCCTTTATTTCCCAACAATCTTTCTTGAGATTTCTTCTTTTTATACAGTACCATCATTTTGCTTTACCCTTTTTGCGTCTTGACTTAGATCGAGAAGAACTTCTCTGATTCTACTCTTTAGTTTAACCTCTGTCCAACATCACCTCTGAAGTTGAGGTTTCTTGACTAGATTTTCTCCTCATCTCATCAACCAACAAAGCTCCCACAACAGAGTCATAATCTAAAACATTTGTTGAGCTAAAGCTAATAGAGGTGACTAGATTATCCCAAGACTCAGGCAACAAACACAATAGTGTAATAGCCTTAGCTTCATCTTCAAATTTAACTTCCATACTAGTCAATTGAACTATAAGGGTATTAAAGGTATTTAAATGGTCAACAATTGTTGTACCTTCTTTCATCCGCAAATTGTACAATTGTCTCTTCAAGTAGATCCTGCTCGTCAAGGACTTCATCATATATATAATTTCCATCTTTCTCCATAAGC
>JASDQU010307543.1:24090-37211 GCA_032191745.1 Picea mariana
CAAACGAATAGCCATCCACCTTGATAATAATGATATCCTCCCATTTATAAAATTTTGTGTATCAGAAATTCGCTTTCATACTTCTCGAGCTCTTTGCAAATATAGTGTTTTGTGCATAGTAAAAATTCAAATTAGATAACTTTCAAATATTTTTCAACGGTTATCATACCTCGTGACAAAAAAACTTTCCATGAGACATGTCCAATGTTATCGCTTCACTTGCGAAACATAAAGAACGACGATCTACTAGTATCGTGCATGTCCCGCTGCAATGGATTTGAACTATGCCTTCCGACCTACTATACTTTCATTCAATGATCGACCTTTTGAATCCTCTGTGCTTTTCTAACAGTTCTTTTTCTCCTTCACTTTTAGATCCTTCAACTTTGAGCTCTGATACCACTTGTTGATTTGCAACAGAAGAAAATATAGAACAAAGTACAAGCAAATGAGCAAACATAGAATTGACACAACGTTTTTACGTGGTAAAACCCTGTACAGGGAAACATCCAGGGGATAATGATATTCGGTTAATATTATGTAAGGGAGATAATACATCAGCCAAACTACTCACGCTCATGCATCTCAAGCACTCTCACATCTCACACTCTCTACCTTCACAGGCTTACATAGATATATAGCAGTCTCCACTCAGTTACAAGAAACTAATTACACTTAATGTGCCTTTATCCCTATTCTAAATCTTGCAGATTTGATCCAGCTAATTACAGAATAATAGGGGCTAGAAAATCTGCCCAATATCTAAAAAAACGAGTGTAAATTGGTTGGCATTATCCAACAAAGACTAGTCACTACGTGGCTTCCTTCCTATTTAACTCAATAGTCCAGATCCTTCCCATCCAAATAGGAACATCGACTCCATTTTGTGATCATGATTTGAAGTCAATTAATTGTTGAAAGAGTTATTTTTAAGTTGTCTAGCACTTTTTTAGGTAACATCCTTAGGGTTGATGTCCCTTTCTCCTCTTAACTATATTCCATATTCAAATTGTTCATTGCCTTGTTATTCCTTCGAGGAGATACATGTGGGTGGGTGGGAAGGCAACATAGTTTGCACAAACGTTAACAAGAGTTTTCGTTACAAAGTTTTTTTTGGGGGGGGGGTTGTAAAGAGATTTTTGCCATCTTTGGATTCCATGGATTCCATTGTTTTTAGTAGAATTCACAACTATTAAATGATGGTGTTCCTTAACACCCTTCCATCCACCCAGTGGATTTAGACTTTGATTTTTTAGAATCTTAGGAACTTTGTCATTGTCTAGACTTTGCTTTAGAAAAGAATCACTAAGTGATCATAATCCAAGCGTAATTTATATCTAAAGGTAATTTGTACATAGTTTAGTTTTCGTTTCTAGACTTTTTCTTTTATTTCAATCAAAATATCTTAAATAAACCATTCATGAAGTCCACTTCTACACACAACCCGGTCTCGCTTGTGACCTGGATGTTATAGGTTTTTGGGGAGAAGAAATGAAACTTCCTCAAGGCATTTCCAATGGAAGTCAGTGATTTGGATCTCCAAAGTTGCATATGCAAATTTGGTATCCTAAACCACATTAGAGTTGAATTAACAAGTCTATAGAGGAGTTGAAGAAGCTAGACCAAGGTTTCATGCATAAGCATGCACGCACCATAAGGCAAGGCCCTCAATACAGATACTTTCTATCTTCTACAGAGTTAAAATCCACTATAAAGAACATGCATGGACAATGATATATGTAGGCTTTTTTATGGAGACATTTTCAAAACCTAAGAGATCTACTTATGAAGTCTTGGGAATCGATGTAGAGAGAGTCATGTCCATGGGCTTTGTAGATTATTGCACGATCCAAGGCTTCTCGCATAAAGGGAATTGTAGTGGACATGGTCACCTTCTCAATGATGAAGAAACTTGTTGGGTAAGTGGATTCTATAATACCTTAGGCAACTCTAGAGCCTCCTTAAAGGATTTTTAGCTAGTGCTAGAGCCTCCTTGAAGGGTTTTGAAAAGCTCGCTAGAGAAGAGTCTTCCTCTCTAAGAGATGGATGGGGAGGATCTACCCCATTCTATCATCGAAATTCAATACAATAGGTGTCCCCTAAGGGAGTAGGAGTACAACTAGGATCTTAAATACAGTGACAAGTGTTGCTTTTGTTCTAGTACTAGGCTCTAGTTACAAAGAGAGAGAAGGGTAAGCACGGAAGCTTACTCCCATCACAACCAATCAACCATTATATTAGTTGGAGACACCACTCCCTTTTAACTTCTTTTATTAACATAAGACTCATAACTAGCCAACAATGTAAGATAAGACAAGAAAATAATATAATAATAAAAATAAAAATAATTCCATATTCATAAGAAAATTAAAATGTCCACTTTAACTACACAAAGCCACCAAACCATAACACACTTTTCTTTTTATTCTTATCATTAAACACATGTAATTATGAATCATTAATGATGAACTTACCTTCATCAAAGATGTCGTTTAACTGTTCTTTCAAATCACAATTTTTTAACTGTTGTTTAACTGTTCTACCACTCAATTATAGAGAAATATCCACTCAAATCTGCAGATCTAACAATTTCTTTTCCAATTTTCAACAAAATTTAAAAAAAAAATAAAAAAAATAACCTATGCATTTGAAAATGGACCTTTAAGATCGAGAAAATTTTCATAACTTGACCCATTTTAGCGTCATTTTACAAATTTGAAGTAACGGTGATTTACCCGCTAACAATTTTGTTTCCTGCAAAAACCCGATAGACTTTCCAAATCACTGTCCTGTCCAAATAACCCGAGAGGATCCAACAATGCATGCAAGGCAAGCCCTGTCTTGGTATTTGGAATCCATTGGCCAGATGTTGTGCAGGTATCAATATTAGTGCTTCCCAGTAACCATCATGCCCTACCCCTGACACCTTTGACCAGCCATACAGTTTCTCACGAAAGTCATATATTTCTTTTTGACGGAGCATCAATCATAAAACCATTAAAAAACGAATAGCTTGGATTGCGCGAGTGTTGTTTTCAATCACAGATACCTTATGACTCCGGCCGGTCCTTCAATTCCCACGAGTCTCCTGACCTGAGCACCACATGTTCATCATATAATCTCAAAAGCCTACAAAGACCAGCCTGCCTTCATCTCGCTGCACCCACCCTCTTCAATCACTTCCAAACTGTACAGCTTCTGTCAACTTGTCATATCCCTTGCAGAGCACAACTCAATTCGGCTGGGAACTTATTTAATAAATTATATCGGAACAAGGATGATTAATGGTCGGTATGGCTGGTTGGTTTGCACTGTTGGCTTATTTTCCTTTCTGCCACAATAACAATAAAGCTGGAACACTCAGAAGCTCCAGTACAGTAAAGGGGTCGCTGATATGGCCAGGAATAGTTGGAATCTAGTTGGCTGGCTCTCTCTTTTCTCTTTCCAAGGTTCAACCTCATTTGCTTTTAAAATACCCAAAAAGCCTGCCCCTCTAGTGAGACAATTCCTTCATTCCCTCGCTCACAGTAGTGACAGGTTGGTCTTCAGTCCAATCAAACTCGGTCGCCGATTTCTGCTTTCCTATAATTTTATTTCTGTCTGTTCAGAGCCATACACTACCATTATAGCAAACCAACCGAGCGAATAAGCAAATTCATCTCTACGCATTTTTCTGAGAATTCTTCTCATCATGTACCCCGCACCTGAGACTGCCTGTTACATTGATCTCGCGCTACCGTTACTTTCTTGATGTTTTTGGGGTTTGTCGGTTTTTGGACGGTGATGTAGAGCGGCCATTGCAGAAGAATCCAGATTAGGCGTTCTTGATCTTCGGCATATTCAAGCCTTGAAGTCTGAAATTACAGTGCAGACCATGGCACCGCCACCGGGCACGAGAAAGCGAAAACTCAGACGTGAGGAGCTGGCGGTTCTGGTCTCGGTTATCGGCACGGCGGTGGTGATCGTGCAGCGGTTCCTTGAAGACAACGAGCTGTTACTGTTGCCGAGCCAAACGATGGCGCTGGAGGAGTCTGTACAGGCAACGACCATGGCACTGAGCAAGCTTCAGATGATGTTCTCCATAGCGGAGGTGGTGTCGATAGTGGAGAGCGACAAAGTGGGTCCGAGCGACAGGGACACTGCCGGCTCCTGGTTCCATAGATTCACGACATCCGTCACCGACGACAAAACATGGCGCGAGAATTTCCGCATGTCGAAGCCCACCTTCGATCGTCTCCTGGAATCGCTCCGCCCCGCGCTCCAACGCGACCAGGACGACGATGAGCCCGGTGTCCCCAGCGTCCCGGTCGATTTCAGGCTCGGCGCGGCGCTCTTCCGGCTGGCGCACGGCGCCACCTTCAAATACGTCGGGCGGAAATTCGGCATCGGCACAAGCTCGGCCTGCAAGGCTTTCTGCGAGGTCTGCAGGGCGCTGGAGGATCACCTTAGCCATCTCTTTGAATTTCCCTCGTCGCCCGAAGCCCTGCACGCCGTTATTGACAAGTTTGAGACAATCCACATGCCCAACTGCTGCGGCGTCATCGGTTACACTCGGTTCGACCCGCAGGGTCCCCAAAGCGTCGTAATGCAGGGGCTTGTGGATTCCGACGCCCGGTTTCTTGATATATCAGTTGGGTGGCACGGCTCCTTCACGCCCACCTTGATTCTTCCTCGGACTCGTCTCTATACTCGCGTGGAGTCCACCGGCGAGCTCCTCCACGGGCACGCGGCGAAGCTCATGAACTTCATTTTGATGCCTCAGTACATTATCGGCGACCGATCTTGCCCTCTTTATCCATGGCTGCTCACCCCCTATTATGCCAGTGACGGCCCCGCGCTCCCTCTTACTCCTGCTCAGGAGCTTTTCAATTCTGTCCACGAGTATGCCAGAAGTGCAATCTGGAGAGCTTTCGGTATGTTGAAGTCCCAATGGCAGCTTCTCACAGTGCGCCAGCGCGGGGATAGTATTGCATTCCTTCCCCACATTATTGTTGCTGCTTGCGTACTGCACAATTTCCTGATCAATAGCGGGGAGCCGATGCCCGACGTGCAGGAGGTTACCGAGAATGATTTTCCTTTCGCTCATGAGAGGAACGAAGTTGCAGAAAGCGTAAGGGATGCTCTCGCTTCCCATATCCGTATGGCAGCCAGTCTCTGATTTTCACTTCTGTTGGAATCCCTTTTTTTTTTAACTAATTTGTGGTGCTTATCTATTTAGCAATTGGATCTTATCTATGTCGTCAAAGTTACCTTGATTTTTAAAAATATACATTTATAAAAATTTCTTTGACTAAATTATTATGTCGTCAAAGTTACCCAGCATTTGATAGATGTATCCATGTTACCAAAACTACCCAAAACTTGTCTCTTGCTGCATCCACATCCTCTTTGGACTTTCATTTTTATTTTGTTTTTTCAAAAATTTCTATATTTCTCAATATTTATCTCTATCATGCAAACACCATAGCTTTTAAGTATTTATCCCATGTCTTAGGGATAGGTATTTGGTGAAAATCCTCATCCCTTTTAACTCATACCGTACAGGTAAAGCAGACCACAGACAGAATAGAACTTTAAATTCACCATAGCTTAGCTTCATGTCTTCCATTTCCTCAATCCTGCACCACATTTTCATCATTTGCAGCCTGTAGAAATTTTCATCATTTGCTGCTTCTAGTTTAAAACATTACCCGCAAGTTTGTACAGTGCCGGACTCTGGAGGTAGAAAAGTCCATACTATTTTCATGTAACTCTGCCGCTGATCGTCCTGGTAATATTTTGTTGGCCCCATTTTTTTAAAGTGGCTCGCGATTTTATTGGCAGTTCCTTGTGTACTGTGTTATTTTGTATCTTGTCATGGATTGTTTAGGCCCACCTCAAGGTGAGTTCCAAATGCTGGGTATCTCTTCTGAGGTCTCCTGATAAAACGAGGTTTATCGATACATGTTGTTGTTAGTATTTCGGACTTACACATTGTCTTTTGAAAGGTGATTTGTGTAGATTGACTGGTGCATGTATGTTGGTTGAGCTGTGGTTTAGGGATAGTTCAGGTACGATTTTTAGGAGACTGATCCAGCTCTGGTTAAAAAATGAGAGTTTCTGTTAAAAAAACAAAGTAAATGAGCAAGCCTTTCAAGTATTTTGTATTTGATCTTGGAACTTTCTTGCTCTTTGTTGGCATTTGCTATCTGTTTTCTTTTCTACTTTGAGAACTATGGAGAATGAGATGCCAATTTTTTTTAGCTTTCTTTAGTTTATGATAAGCGTTTTATTATAAGTTAGCTTCTTTTCAATAATAGTTAGCTTCTTTTCAATTATTGACTTGGTGGTTTGTTCCTGAAGTCCAGGGTGGCTTAATTAAAGAGAACAAATGTTTATGGCAAGTTAATGCTAATGTTTTGAGAGAATTGGGAGCATCTTCATTACAGAATTGACAACTTTCTTAACATTGTATACCTGCAGTTCCTACTTGGCTGCAAAACACAAAATCACATAACAGATATAACCTCATATTTTTATAAATAGACTTGACAAATCAAACTGGATATATTCTGATTCTGCTGAAACAATTATTTTGGTTGGGTTCTGTTGTTCTTAATCCATTCAATGTACATGAGAAACTAAGAAAAGATTCTTTCAGTGCACCTTATTTTTCCGTGTGCTCAGAAGTGATAAGTGATTCAATCTCGAAAATGGTCTCTTTATAGTTTGTAAGATTGACAAACTGTATATTTTATCAGTATGAAAGAGCTATACTGCAAATCTAAATGGTAAAGAAAGATTTCATCCTTTCCTGAAAATCTTGTCCTCTCTGCATCTATTTTAGTCTGCAGTAAAATGGAAAACAAACCGTACATTTGGTTATTTGTATGAAGTACGTAATATGGGAGGAGGCAAGTGGTGCATCATTGGTGACAGTTTTTGCTAAATGGATGGTGTTATAGTATTGGCTACTAAGCCCTGATGATGAAAAGGGAGTTAAACATACGAGCAAGTTGTTTCATGCGGTTCACAGAAATTTAATAGCCTGAAACTAGGCTGGTTTCCTTTAGGGTGGTACCATATTTGTTTCGAATCTTTCCTGTATAAAAAGTTACTAACATGCATGAACTCTGGAGCTTGGCACTGAAATGTAGTATGAAGATTGGAGGAAATACTAACAAAATGTTCAACTTTGGGCAAAAAGATTTAGGACAACATTTTCAACTGCGAGTTGTTTGATCAAGTTGCGCACTTTAGTCTTTAAGTATGGATTTTCAATTATGAGATTACATCAGCTACTTGGAACTTGGCATTCATTATTTATTCATTGTGTCTTTCTGATTATTCTTGTAACTCACTTATCATGTGTAATTTCCGGAATGTTTTGAGGCAGTGGTGGGCTGATTGATATAATGTCGAAACACAGATGAATAACACAAATTCCCTTGTCTGGGTGAATATTCCTACACGAGACTTGGATGTCAGAGTTTGTCGATGCAAGACAATTCCTTCTTTTCTGGTACCCCTGGGGCCTTTCAGAGAGATGCCAACTCTGTTGGAAATAACACAGTTAAAGCCTTCAATGACTTTTTCCAGGCTAAATCATCCAGTGAGTACTCTATCACCTGAACGTTTAAAAGCAGCTACAAATATATGCAATAAATTTCTCAAGATGCTGATGTATGTTTGTCTCAAAATCTTGTTTTTATTCTCTTTCTTGAGCATCAGTGGATTCTGATTTTGCTGAGATGAATTTCACCGGGTAACAGAGCAGAAAATATTATGTGCTCTATGCCAAAGAATTATCTGGACTAGTATATCCATTGAATAGGTATGGACCATAGGGTACAACAAATGAATTCATTTGGCCTAATTATTTAGACTTTACATTCACTTGTGCACGTTTAAAACAACTTACAGAAGATCAGGTAGGATTGCTAGCTGCGTTTATTTTGTCAAGTAAACTGGCATTTAATCAAGGTAGCACACAAACCCTAGACCAAGTTTCAAGCACTGAATTGGCAATGTATGGTCATGTGTATTATAGTGACACGGCAATTACAGAGAGAACTGACATAGTGTAAGATATCTCTCTGTGCCATCCTTTTTGAGCCATCATAGGCAGATGCAAAGCTTAAGGATGAATTAAGCATGCTTAGTTTAGTCAACGTTTCGGTTGAACTAAAGGTTAAAACTTAGAACAGTACATTTTTCTCCTTAACATTTCCATATGGTTATGGAAATGGGAAGAAGCCAAATTTTGTTGTAAACATGCATTTCTTTCTTTCTTATGAGGAATTTTAAAATGAAGATTGAAAAGGTTAATAGTTATTTTTTAAATGGTGTAACTTACAGTTTTTTTCAGTATCTCTCATTTTTGTTCTCTAGTATTTTGATGGATTGATGGTGCAGATGGAGTGAACTAGTTATGAGACATATGGGCATATCAACAAAGGGTGAGATACAGATTTGGAGAGCCTTAATGAAGGTCTGCAGCGAAATGGAGTTGGTAGAGTGAGTGATGTGTCTAGAAAGAGTGGGCCTCGTGTCAAGGTAATAAATATTCTAAACATGTTCATGATCGTATTATGTTATCATGAAGAGACAAATGGTAGGTAGAGGTGTGATCACAGGACAATAGTCTACAACCTAGTCCAGACATGATTCCTGTCTATAACTGCATAGACATACATTTCGATAACCTATATCCTATTCCTGTCTATAACCTACACCCATGACGATGTTCGAGATATAATAAGATAAATGTAAATCATTTTCAAGAATTTATTCTATCAGTTTATTCATAGGGTTGGGAGCCCCATAGATGCCCACAAATATTGAAATTGCTGAACTTGAAAGAATGGGGATTCGTGTTATGCATGTTGGCAGTAACTTGTAGGTGGGAGTCTCAACTTTCATCCTCGAGGATTAACATAATATCACCTTCAGGGTTATGTATGTTGGCAGTCGACTCTAAATTTAATGGTGTGTATCTCAACTTGTACAGTATTTATTATTTGCTGGATGTATATTTCAACTTATACAGTATTTATTATTGTTTGCTGGATGTGTATCTCAACTTATATAGTATTTGTTATATAGCTGAAGAACGTATATTAATTACCAACTTTCAGCAATTTTAATTTTAATTAGAATTAGGTCAAAAAAATCATCTCTTTGCTTGATCAACGATTTTCTAATAATGGAAGTATTGAATTATGAAAACATGACTTTTTGTTATAAGACTTGTCAATAAATAAGTATTTACTCTAAAAGAAAAATATTAATAAAGAATGAAAATTATTGCTATCAATATGTAATAATTTTGATATTTCTAAACGAAAAAAATTAATAAAGAATGAAAATTATTGGAGAAGAAACTTTTAGATGCAGTACCAAAATAGCATGTTGAGTAATCAAAACGGGTAACATCAACTTAAAAATGGGTAAATAGCCAATCTTGGACCAACAACATCTCCTCTCCTTAAGCTCCCAAATCTTCATCTTAGCCTTTAGGGCACAACCCTTAATGTGAGGATGGTCCTTCATTTGAAGGTGCAACTCTTCATAAAATGGGTAAATAGCCAATCATGGACCAACAACATCTCTCCTTAAGCTCCCAAATCTTCATCTTCATTTGAAGGTGCAACTCTTCATAAAATGGGTAAATAGCCAATCATGGACCAACAACATCTCTCCTTAAGCTCCCAAATCTTCATCTTAGTCTTTAGGGCACAACCCTTAATGTGAGGATGGTCCTTCATTTGAAGGTGCAACTCTTAAGCTCCCAAATCTTCATCTTAGGGCACAACCCTTAATGTGAGGATGGTCCTTCATTTGAAGGTTCAACTCTTAAGCTCCCAAATCTTCATCTTAGCCTTTAGGGCACAACCCTTAATGTGAGGATGGTCCTTCATTCGAAGGTGCAACTCTTAAGCTCCCAAATCTTCATCTTAGCCTTTAGGGCACAACCCTTAATGTGAGGATGGTCCTTCATTCGAAGGTGCAACTTTTCATGTGATGATGGTGATGTGGATTTCTACTAAGATAGTCACAGTTAAAAATCTCTTTGACGAGATGAAGAGACATTATGAATAGGACAATTTAGATATACAGCAAGAAATTACAAAACGACATTTTCATTTAAACTCCTCAATTAATAAATAATGCATTTTTGAAAAAAAACAAGGAAATTCCATCGTATTTTCAAGTTTGCATCCAATGATCAATCACGTAGGACCCGAAATTTATATTTGGATAAGTTATAAACATAACAAAGTCAATGGTTTACCTTTGCTAAGTTAAACGTGTATGTGTATGTTTCACTTACACAAAGGAGGGTTACAGAAATGTTAATCAAAATCCTTTGGTTATGAATAAGAGATGATACATTGTTTATGTATAGTTTTTATAGTTGTATAGTTTGACTGTTCTATCTTTTCGTGTTTTTAGGGAATATTTTCTGTTTATTTTTTTTCTATTAGAATTTGTTGGATTTGTAGATTTGAGTTGTTAAGATTGTATAATCAGAGTTTTTCACTGGTTTTTTAGCAAGCTGAATTCATTTCTGCATTCAGAAATGCAATTTAAATAACAGAAAATTGTAATTTCATCCAAATTTATGTTCCCCGATTCCAACGAAAAAAACCAAAACATAAAACAATTAGACAATAAACAACTCCTTTAAATTCTCATATATTTAATCACCTTTTTCATAAATAAAAAAAATTTATTTGTAAACTCTCAATATTATTATATTAATATTAAATGTACCACCTCTTCCAGTAATAAAGTGGTTTATCTCTTCCAACAGTGGAGGCAAAGATTTATACTATGGTCACCAGTGCAAAACATATCTATGCCAAATGTTCACTGACTTAAGATGGTTCTTGATACATGGAGGTAAACCTTAGTCATCTTTCCATATATGCATGGCTATTTTCTCTCACTTTTTCATGATTTATTTTCATTCAACAAACAATCAAACATGTGCATTGAACTAAACAATCATTTCACTTAAAACTCTTCTTCGCCGACGTCTTCTTTCTTAATTACCACTACAAACTCTTCCTTGGAGCTTCTAACGACGCTCTCTTCACGAGCAAATTTTCATTATTCTTAGAGGTTATATTTGTCTATTCAATAAACAATTCTACACTTTCATAATAAACAATTCGTTCCTACTTGTCTCCTTTTTACGCCAATGTTTTGTTTCTCCTCTTACACTAGGCTTTGAAAACATGTTAAATACCTAAAAAAATTACAACTACATCAAATAGAAGTCAAGTGAGTCAGCACTTGAAATGTCGAGCTTTTCATGGAATAACTACCTTATTTATTAAAAAATAAATAAATATATAACTGTAATTGCTGAAATGTCGAGCTTTTCATGGAATAGCTACCTTAAAAAAATAAATAAATATATTTGAAAATAGAAAACTAATTCCAAAATGTTGGATGTCACTTTGGTTTAGTTAAGATGAAATGGTATGATACATACTAGCATAGCCACTCAAAACTGTGGTTGATGAACGCTGAAAGGTGATGTGAAAGTTTCTTTCGACAATTGGAATGATGAAACATGTGGATAGTTGAGGAAAGTCAGAAATGAAACGCCCCTACATGTGAGTAAATCCAAACGTTGTAATCCCAAAGGTTAATTATTTAAACGTGTCAATCATATAGTGTTACAGTAATTTCTTAATATGATTAGGTAAATGTTAAAAAGTAAACAGGTTAACTGATGCATTCAAAAATACAAGGAAATTATGAAGAGTAAATCACATTCATTGATTTGGGAGGACGACTAAGAATATGCTAGCATCTTCAATTGTTAACCATTAAATTAAAATTTTACAAATAAGTGAGAGTTTTGATTTCACATTTTTAAGAGTATTATTACAAAGCAAAATTAATTATTATTATTTTTTTTAAATTAAAATTGAAATAAAAATATATGTAAAATTTAATATTATAATTAAAATTGAAATAAAAGTATATGTAAAATTCAACATTATAATATACATTTCATGAATATCAAAATTGTGCAATTTTTAACAATTTGACAGATTATTGAAATAATTTTTATTTAAAATGTTTTTTAAGATTTTTGAATTATTTCCTTTTACAAATTTTTGGTCCTACAACTTATACTTATTCTTATGTTTTAGAGGAATTGAATGATTAGTTTTTACTAAATTGTTAGTTCATAAATATTTAGATAAATTTAAATCATCTTCTTTAACTTATTGTATTAACTTATTGTATTGAGAGTAGTTAAGTACATTTACAATTTAGTATAATCAACATATTGTGGATAACTTTTACGTGCTTTTAAGTGTAACCATCTTTTGCTACCTAACCGTATGAGAAACAAGAATTTTCACTAGGCCGACCTGCAGGAGCACCTTGCATTTTTAAGGAATTCTAGAAACGATTTGCGCTTTCCCCAACTATTCGGGGTGCCTGTAATACCGCCAAGTTGACCCGAGCAGCTTGATCTTTGAATGAGTCATGCGTTTGATCTTGGCCCAGCACTTCCGCTTATAGGTCACGGCTTAGCTTGTTATTGAGAGTAGTTAAGTACATTTACAATTTAGTATAATCAACATATTGTGGATAACTTTTACGTGTTCACTTAAAAAAATATAATACTTTTTACAAATAATAATAATAAATTGTATGTTAACTAAATATATAAATACAAATAGAAAATAATTCTTTGACTTTTTATATATAATGATTTTTTTTTTAAATATTTATAATAAATAATATTATACTTTAACCAAATATATAGATACAAATAAAAATTCTCTCTTTATTTATATATAGAAAAACTATTTTAAAAATGAAAATAAAAATACTATATTTACACATAATTTTTATACACATGATAATTACATAAAAATATTGTTGATCTTAAAGTTACACATCTACGATAAAGGAGTTTAGATATATCTATTTTCAAATGTTATTTTTTATATTTTATATTTTAAAAACATATATAATATAACTCATAATTGATATATCTTGAAATGGAAAATGAGTATATATATAGAAAGAGATTAGTATGAATGATTATTATTCTACCCTTTGAAGATTCTAAAATTTACTCTTATGTCTAAACATTATTTTTTTTT
>JASDQU010307543.1:103117-122391 GCA_032191745.1 Picea mariana
ACCTAGCCAACTCACATTAAAATCCAATTTTGACATAAATAAAATTAATCAACATCTAAAAACATATTCAAGGGTGATGTCATGCCCTTCTAGGGTGACGTTGAGGCCCTAAGGTGGAACGTTGGGCTCAAGATGAAAAACACTTGGCCTCCAAAGGCCCCAAATGATTCCCACATGTGCCACCCAACTCATAACTACCTCCAAAATGTAAACCCTAGCTCTGGATGACATCTAGGGTCATGATGGCGATGTCCTGGGATTTCAAAGGCAAATGCCCTTGTGGAAGAGTAAGATCCCCCTGGGTCTAGGCCTGCTAGGGTGCCTCCAAAGGTGGCATCCTTCTTTCTTCCTGGTGCAAATCTCTGATGTCTTCTTGCCCCTGGCTGGGGTTACAACATCCATCTGTGGGCTTTCATCCCCATGAATGTACGAGCTAATCATTCACTCATGTGTACCTGTCCAACGGGTAAGGTCCTGCAACAACAACAGGTACACCCTCCAGGGGTTTATAAGTCACAGGGATCATAACATGTAAATCACATCCAAAAATTAAATTACTCAAACATGTGCATCAAACTTCCCTTTACCCAGACAAATGCTTAAAGATGTTATGCAATTTGACAAGTTAGGTTTGGTGAAGGTCTCAGGGTGTCCTATTGGGCTAATCCTCCTTAAGTTTGGGGTGTTTCCCAGGTGGGAGCCAATCCAGGTCATGTAAGTGTATGAGGTGGCATGGGGTGGTGGGGTAAGTGTTTGGGAATGGGGTGCAGTGATAATAGGGAAATGTAAGTCTTACCTGTGGGTGCCTTTGTAAAGGGCGAGCTACACCTTGTCATAGATGCCATTGTTTCCTAGCCCATTTACTACCTTTTACTATTAGCTTTATTATATTTTGATCTTTTCTTTTGTGTTTCAAGGGAAGAGTTGAGGGACACTGTCCTGGCTTAGTGACCAGAGGTGACAACGTTATCCACAAACATTTCACGGAGATGAGAAGGATGGCTCGTGATGAGACACCCTTTCTCTTGGCTATGCCACTAAGAGCCACTACCCTGGTTTGGTGACTAGATAGGTGGTAGTGTCATACCGCTACATGCCCATGGTCATAATAGGTCGGCTCGTGATGAGACCTCCTATCCACCAACTAGTACCTTGAGTGTTTATTTATCTTTATGGGTTCCCTTTTTTTTTTTTGGTTAGTTTGTCCGTGACTTGTGGGACTAACCTGTGGCTAAGAAACCGCGACTCAGGGGCATCTAAGCCGTCAAAATCACCCGGGGATTGCACTTGGCCTGAGCCAAACCAACCCTTAACATGGCTGGATTTTTTGTCCCCACAGGTTTCGAACCGGTGACTTTAACATCATGGAGTGCCTTAACAACACACTCCATCACCGACTGTCCTACACCTCGGGGACAATGGGTTCCCTTTTCTTACTGAGAAGCCCTTTACTGCTTTCTCAGGAATCCTTGGGCGAAGCATCTCAAAGGTTTCAATATTGGCTTTTAACTCTTGCCAGCGACTTTTACCCTCTGGGCCTTTAGCCCCTTCTTCCCACAAGGCAAGGTACAACCCTTCTTAATGTGGCCAATCCCATTGCCTGAACAAAGGTGAGGAGAGATGAGAGGAATAAAGATGGAAAGTGGTATGGAGGGAACAGACGATGACCTTTCAAAGACCCACCCAGTAACAACCCATCCTAAAGGGAGATCAACTTACTGGGGCACCATGTCACCCTTCTAGGTATGAACAAGTGAAAGAGCATAATTTCCAAGCAACGTTATGAAATGAAGGAGAATTCAATGCAACATATTCAAGTGCTTCAATAATCAGAGTGACACATACCATGATACCCAGACTCATTACCTCATGGAGCAAGACTTACTGCTACTTCAGGACCAGGTTGGTGGGGATGGATACTGCTGCTGATGATAAATGGACTGCACTTGAAGAAAAGAGGGGCCCTCCATGGCCATGTTGAAGCCATATGCCTCTTGGTACTCCAATGCCTAGGATTCGTGGGCCTCGAGACGTGATCTCCTTATTTATCCCTAGGGTAGGGGATAACATTTCCTTCCTCGGCAAGATTGCGTGGGTCCGAATCCCCAACTCGTGGTTAGGTCTAGAAGCCTTACAGATGGGTACCCTGCCCCATCTCCTCATTAACTCTTGAGGAGGATTTTCCAACTACCAACCTGACTAGTAATTCATTTCTGGGTCAGAGGATTGTTCTGGGTCCGCGCAATTAAATCCAGTAAGGTACTGGTTTGGTGGAGTCATCTCAACCATTCTGGTTCCCCTCACCATTTCTCTCATAACATCATGATCTATCTTGGCAAACCCCCCTTTCAACAGTTATGCAACACTATCTATTTTTAATTAATAACAGAAATACATATATCACCTTTTATACCAAAAGGTTCATCAAATCCAACATTCACACATGTTTAGTCTACCACAGTCTTTTGGCAAGTTATAGTTATATTTACAAGTTGGAGGAAACCAGGGTATTACATTAGGTAGTTCAGAACCATCCCTTAGAAAAATCTTATCTAAAAACTTGAAATGACAAGTTGGGTAGATTGGAACCATTTCACCCTATCAAACCTACAAGTTGGGTAGGTTGGAACCATTTCACTCTGTCAAACCTATCACTTTCTAACTTGTGAAACCTCTCACTTCAATCCAATCCAACTTGTCCCTTTCTATCACTTTAAAAAAATTACATGGTTCCAACGACTCCAATATATTACTTTAAACTTTTGCCCAAGATTTCTTTAAAAACACATGAATAATAGATTGAAACCATTTATCAAAAATGGTATTTAAAACTTTGAAATGACAAATTACAAAAGTGGAAACCAAACCTATAACTTTCTAAAATGTCAAACCTATGACTTGAATCCAACTTATCACTTTCTATCACTTCACAAATTACATGGGTCCACCCTATCCAACATATTACTTCAAAGTTCATAGCAAGATTTCTAAATATTGGATAAAAAAAATTCACAAAAACCGATAGGGTCTTTGCATACTCAAATTTGCCTAGTGTTTACCAGCTCCAAATAAAATGCCGCATTTTTAAATACTTGTGCGTTCCTTTTGCTACTCACGCTTTTGTGGAGAATCTCGTACTCTCGAGTCAAGGACTAAGGTCAAATGTAGAGCGAAGAGACGTCATATTCATGTTAATAATATAATTAAAATTCTATGCCCAATTGAGGGGAGGAGTATATAGGGGAGGGGGGAGGGCGTAGCTTACCATGATTACTCGCCAATTTATGGAATAAAATTCTGAAAAACTATGACTTCTGACAGTCAACAGCAACTGTGGAGATCTCAGAGCGTTTATAGAATTTAAAACCAAGTTGCCTATTTTAAATGGTGGCGACATCCATTATATAAATATACATCCCTGCGACGGCGGCGGCACAACCAGCACGCTCATCGTACTTTTTAATCACGACAAAACACAGTGGTATTTATGTTTTTAATTTGTTCGTATTCAAAAATTCTGTTACAATCATCATGAATTCTCCATCACGCGCAGACAGGCGAGGCAGAGGGTTTACATTAGGGCTAACTCCCAGATTAGGAATGGTAAGAAGTTAAAATTCAGGTAATCAGGTGCTGGAAACGAAATTAACTGCGATGCCGTTAAGGAGAATTGATTATATCCACTGGAGTGTACTCTGATTGTTGAGGGAATACCCGACAAGCCTCTTTGGATGCTTCAGTCTCGGGCTGGTCCTTTGATTGGTGGCCTGGACGGCTGGGATGGCACCACGTAAGGTTGATGGTGGTGTTCTCGAGGTGGGGATGATCCCAAATGGCCTTTTATTGATGACCCAGATGGTGGAAATGTCGGAAAGTTGTGGATTTTTAGTATGGAAGACGGGGATTTCAACGGTTTTGAACAGTTTGAGGAACTGAGAACGAGGTCAACCTAGTGGGAAGAGTAGGGAATTTGCAGATAATGATGATATCATTTTGGGTTGGTGTTTTGTGCGTTATTAACATGTGGGTAAGCAGTAGCTGCTAATTTTATTGATTGTGGGATTGGTCGATGTTTATATAGGGGTGGGGAGCGGCGTTTTCTGGAGAGTTGGGTTGGTGTAATGTGTGTTAACATGATTTGGGTATTCAGTAGATGCTAATTTTATTGATATGGGTTTGGTGGATGTATTTATAGGGATTGGCAATGGTTTTTTGGGAGAGTTGGGTTGGTGTGAGTTCTGTTTTGTCATTTGGGTATTCAAGTGATGCTGATAGTATTGAGGATGGGATTGGTGGGGGTATAAATAATATTTGCAAATGGGGTTATTCAGAGTTGGGTTGCTGTGAGCTGTGATTTGTCATTTGGGTGTTCAAGTGATTGCTGATTTGATTGATTATGGGATTGGTGGGTTAGTTTATATTGTGGTGGAAATGAGATATTTGAGCGTTGGGTGTCTCTGAGTGCTGACATTTTCATTTGGGTATTCAAGAGGTGCTAATATTGATGATTATGGGATTGGTGGGTTCGTTTAGATTGCGGTGGAAATGGGGTTTCTGAGAGTTTTTGGGAGGATATCAGGTTGTACGAGGTGAGAAATAATTAAAATAAAGAAACAAATATTATGGATGAAGGTCTGGGATGGAAGGGAGCGGGATTGGGAGCTTTAGAGTGGGAGCTGTATGAGAGAACAAGAGAAGCAACTGAAGAAGCACAGAGACAAGGTGCAGCTCAATTGAAGGCAGCAGTGGAGGCAGGTGGAGCAGTTAAACCTCTTGGTTCTGATTCTTTCAGCAGTAGGTGGTCATTGGGATTCAAGGACTCAGTACTTAAGGGGGCTTCCAGGCTCAAGTCCATTTCATTCTCGTGCTTTGATAAGATTGTCTCCTTTCCTCTGGCATGTGAACTGGCTGCCTGCATTCTGCACCTCTTCAGGATGGTATGCTCTGATATCCATTTCCCCACTTTCCATTTGCTTACAATTAATGTATGATATCTGTTTTGTTCCTTGCGCGAATATCATTAAATGTGAATGAAAACGATGCCTTACGAACCCAAACCATTACGGGTACTCTGTATTCTGTTCATTTTATTACATGTTTGTTGTTTTTGTCCAAGAAATTGTTTTTAGAAATTCTGAACATAGAATTATAAAGGACGGAGCAAGTTAATAGGTCAATAAACTTCACTTTTTTCAAAGGAAAGTCTTCCCCAAATCCGGTAGGAATTTTGCTGGAAGTTATAGTTCCATCTTATTGATTGATGGGAGCTTTGACCATGGAGCTTTGCTTTTTGCCCATTTTAAGACAACCTAGATCACCAAATTTCAATAAAAACTAGTGGATTTAAACTGAAATTTTAATTGGCAGGAAAAAAATGAACTCACCAGAAAAGTTGATTTTGTCAACTTATTAAGTCACTACATAAATTACTTCCATCAAGACCTTGTGACCTTGTTAATGGTATTGGACTAGAGCTGCAATCCTATCATGTGGCTAGAGCATCTCTACACCACACCCACTTGCTCTTTGGTGAATATACATTAGGGATTTTATCTAGGGCCTGTCTTGGTAATTTTTATCTAGGCAGTAATTTGTATGCATCTGCAACATTTGATTTTTCATGTGGAGAAACCCTTTCTGTGTAAGGTCGCTGTATCAGCAAGGGGTCTGCCTGTTCTTTCTCCATTTTATTTATTTATTTGTTTGTTTGTTGAAAAAGTCCAAGGGGATTTGCTGTCAGCTTGGAATGCTGCAAATAAGGGGTCTATGCCATCTCTTCCATCAAATGCATCGAGGACTTGCACCTGACCTTGACTGCTTTGACGTTGAGCATGTCCATACAGGATAGAAACTGGACTGTTTGTGTGGCAATTGCTCCAACTTACAACTACACCACAGCGCTCCAACTCTTGTTGGTCAGAGAAATCCTAGACCAAAAGAGGGACCAATGAAGGAGAAAGAGGGGGTTGAACATGATAACCACGACATAAATATTCAGAAAAGCACACTTACGAAACCCTGTTATTGCTTTTGTCAATCCCTTAGCTGGCCTCAGTCAATAAAAGCTATGGCAATATTGTGAACTTTATTGAGTCGATGTTTTTTTATAATTATTGGGAGAAAGATCAAGCATTATGTGTTTGAGACTCCTGAATTGTTATATTCATGCCATAGTTTCCGCAAAACATGTTTACTGTTTCTGTGGTGTTTCATTAGACAATATTGATCTCGTGAAACTGACACCAGACAGGATACATTCCTGAAAGAAGAATTTCAGCATAGGCTCTGCACCTACATTTCCAACTTTATATAGCTCTTCTTTAATTGCTTCCTCTGATTACTTCTTATTGTAACCGAGACAAGCAAATGATTCAGGTAATGAAGAATCAAGAACAATTTAAAGCATTTTACAAACCATAACTGCACTCATAAACATGGCTTCTATTTTCCCTGCTGATTTCAACATGGATAAAAGACCAAAGAAAAGAATATGTGTTTGATAGTAAGCTTGGAACTAACCAAGCTTACCTATTTACTAGCCGATCTAGGTGAAGCTTGAGAATGGAACTTAGCATGACATGCAAGCTCTTTCAGTCTCTTGCTGTTCCTCAATAATCTTATTAGATCTGTTGATGTGATGAAGGGTATAGTATACAGAAAGGCTGACACAGAAATAAGGTCGGCTTAAAAGTTAAAGCACCTTTTGATTACTTGGGTAGTATTTTGTGCATCGTTCAATGGATTTGAAAGAAATCCAACCTGTTCATGCCCAAAACTTTATGAATGATTTATTGGATGGAAGATTATAGAACTAGTGAGACATGGCATAACATAATTTTGAGTTAATTGACTATTTTGTTTTGACATGCTAGAATTGATTGGGCTTCTGACTTGCAACATTACACCTAACTGTCCAGTTGAAAAGAATTGTTGTTGTTGTCATTTTGGCAAGGATAAATTGAGACTGTATATGAAGGATGAGTGTTCAGAGTGATGATTTATACTGCTGATGAATTCAATTTCATTCTTATAGACTTCTCCCCTTTAATCTGAAGAGGAGATCTGATAGCTATATTCTTACTGGTGGATTCTTTTTGGTTCGCAGAAAATGATAACAGATTTGCCGTCTTCTCCGGTGCATTTCCTGGGTTACATTTGCGTTGCTGTTTGCTGTATCACAGTACTGAGTTCCCAATTGTTATTTTCTAAGTGGTAACTAACCTTTTTTCTTCTCCTGACGCTTCTTTATTTCTAAATATTTACGACCTTTTCTCATTTTTAAGAAGAGACTCAGAGCATCATGCATAATTGTCAAACTGACTTACTACTTTCTTAATTTCTCAGTCTACATGGCATTATGTTGCCATTATTTCTTTACCTAAGTTGCAGGAATCAAGCAAGTGGGAAGCAAAATATCAGTTTCTTTAAAAAAGATATATAGAACAATTCAGAGAGGGACAAGAATAAAACATTTGGAAGGAGTAGAAAATGGGCAGATAAACAAAAGAATAAGGTAGGAAATTCCACAATGCATGCCCTGACTAGAAAGCACATGCTGATGTTAAGTTATGAAAAGGGATTAGGCAGGGGTAGGAAAGCAGGAATCAATTGCTTGATCCATTGTAAAAATGGTCACCTGACCAGCTAACTGGTTTCAAAAAAGCTTTGGTTTCCTTTGGAGAGGTTTCTAGGTAGATTATCTCACACTTTGTTTTCAGAATGCACTGGAATAGGAAGTTCCACTTGTTGGATTAATTATCATGGCTTCTGTGGCATAGATGGTATTAACTATTAAGGGAATCTGCCACTAACATATTTCCTTTAGTTGTCAGTTGCATAATCTGATTTGTATGGCAAGACTGACACATCAGAATATAATTTTGGCATTTTCTATTTATGTATATAACTGAAATAGATTGTTTCTCCTTGTTATGGTCTTACAAGTGGAAAATGCCTGTGTTTTAACTGTCTCTTTGTGAGATTTGACCCAATCAATCGTCAGGTACCAAGGGTGCAGGGGCATCATCTTGCAATATATGACGACTATGCTATGGATTTGGGAAAGTATTCAGATCTTCCTGATGGCTGATCATGTAAGATATTCTGCTCAGTTTGTTGGCATTATAATTTTGTTACCCTTCTTCTCATGTAAAATATTGAGCCCTTACATCGCAGTGAATTTTAGTTTTGTGATAAGGAGTTGGTTATGGAGTCTAAAGCAAGCTCTCTCTGAGAACAACTACATTCATTTTGCATTTTATTCATTAAGGAAGAACTCTGTTTGACATATTTAAGCAGGAATGGACGTACATTTCTTATCATGCTCTAGCCCTTTCCACTTGCACAAGTGTGCTGTACCAAGTCCCCTTTTAGTAAGTTTTCTGGCCATGAGACTAGTGAATAATAAGTATGTTTTTCTACATTCGTTTTCATTGTATGCCGTTGTGAATACCTGCATTTGCCATCTTGTCTTAGAAATGATATTTGTGATTAGCTCATTAGTATATGAATGTTAAAACATGCAAAATGTCGTGCTTCTGTAACAGCATGTATCTGCGGCTAAGGATCTTTGGACTAGCATGTCAAGCTGCTGCTATTTTGGCAAGAGGCAAACAGCAAGATAGTTTAGCTTTGTTGTTTGTGATTACGGCTAGTCACTTATGGGGTGTTTTACTGTCTTATGTTCTTGATCGAAGAGCAAGGCTGTGTTTCCTGAAGTCAATGCCATGCTGGCAAGCAGAGGATGCGACTGTAGCTCCTATCCAGTCGCAGTTTTCAGAACCGTTTCAGGATTCTCTGTTCAAGCAGTATTGTAATATCTTCTGCTCCCAATCTCTTGAGAAAAACCCTTCAAATTTGAGCACTGTGATGATCACTCCTGGTGATCGAAGTGCACCTCACAGGGCTCTTGGTGGTTTTGCGGGTGGCTTTGCTGGTGTTTCAGGCTTGAAATGCAAGCTTCCTCCACCTACTACTTCACTATTTTCGTCTAGTGATAGCCTCTCAGGGCATGATAGGATGTCAGATTCTGAATCAGACGAGGACGTAAATAGCTCAACAAGTGTTGCAGAAATGAGGTCACGGCACACACATGAAAAGGTTGAAAGTAGATGGATGCAGGAAACCATTACGGACAGCACTTATTCACAGATTAAAAGCAGTTGCACTTCAAGTCAGAAGCAGCAGCTAGGAGGCTATAGTTGATTATTGTGATTTGAATTATTTTCTATCTTGGCATTTTCCCTTTTCACTTGAATTCATGTTGATGCATATTGAGTAGGCAGCAACAATATTCTACTTCAGATTGTGCCAAGCAGCATTGTCTATATAACTGTATGTGTTTGGGAGGTAATTGAAGTCATCTTCTTCTTCAGTGCGATAATATGTATTGTTCTAATGGCTTTGGGTTTTATGGATTGTTCTGATCAATTTTTTAATGCTATCAAGGAGAATGTTTTAAACAACTATGTTTTACATTCAAAGTAACGCAATTTTCCTTTGTCTTGTTTCAGCATTTATCAATTTGTTTTTGTAATTAGCATAGATACATGTTATTCCCAGATCTATTAAGCACCGAGAGGGATAAAAAAATTAAGGTGCCAACCTCAATAATTTTGCATCCTCACATACTATTTAATAAACATTTGAGATTTGCACCTAGCCTTTTTTTATCCTTCCTGACACTTGATAAGTTTAAGGTTAAGATGGATCTATGCTAGTTTACTCATAGTTATTTAAATATAGTAAGATATCTAATACACCATTTTTTTAACGTTATGATAATTGAAAAAATGAAACGTTGTTTTAATATATTTATTAATGTTATACATACAGACATATGGACATCTCCCCCACCCTGCAGTGTACAACACATTGCTTCTCTCAATGCAATTATTGGCAAGTAGCCATGGGCACCTATTATCCTCTTCATTTTTTTAAATAGAAAAGTAACTGGGGTAAGTGTAAGCTCCTTGTAATACAAGCTAATAAGAGTCTGTTGCACAGGGACTCCCCCCCCCCNAAAAAACACTATACTCGTTCCCCCTCAAAATAAAAACAATACTTGTCGTTCCAACATTTTGGGGACTTAGGGACCCTTAGGAAACATCCCCAAACTGCTGAGGCCTCAAGGACTTGTTGGCTGTACCCAAGATGTTCTGGGCAGATTTGGGGGACGTTCCAGGCAGATTTCAGGGATGTTCTGGGCATGTATCTTTCGTTTTGACAATGAACATTGATGATTGGACAATATGATCATTTTTCCCATCCATTCTTTTTCATATTATACTGAATCTGAATCTGAATCTGTACAACCTCTAAACATGGGTTTTTTATGATTGGTTTTGATTTTGTTTTCTAGTGATTTAATTATTGTCTTTTCAACAACATTACAGAAAGAAAGGCCTCCATGTCAACAAACTAAGAAATGCAACATCTCAAAGCTCCAATCCTTGTAGTTATTTCTCTTGTTCTTCTCATTCTTGCGATCATTTTAGCTTTTACATATTGGACATGGGTGTCCAAGAGTTATTCAAATCCAGTGCTTCAAGCACCCCAACCTCAAGCATTGTGAAAAGAATCAGATAGTAGTGACTGGATTGGGTACTAAATGTTTGAATAAATTCTTATTCGATCACCTTAATTTGAAATATGAATCTAATCTCTTTACATGATGTATGCATGTATATCCCAAATTATTTTGTAGTTTTCAACACGGTTGTAAATTTCTGCAGAACCTATAGAGAATGGAAAGTATTTTAACATAAACATCACAAACAAGAAATATGAGGAAGAAAAGTTGTTGTAGACATGGATTCATCTCATAGACTCTTCATGGACCTTATTACAAATTTAATATAGTTACATTTAAGTTTCATAAAGCTAAACTGCATTTTGGTCATGTTCAAGTGTCAATAATGAAATCTTACTAGGCCCTTTTCTTAATTGATCAATCTTTTCCAACACCGACAAGTGCAAGGGCTGTGCATAATACTATATAGTGTGGATTATTATGCTTACAAGCAGCTACACATGTTTATGGTGAATTTTAATTTTTTCAATAAATTTTTAATATTTATTATATTCCATATTTATATATTTATTTATTGTCGTCCCTTGAAAATTTTGGGGGTGTGCTCTACTCGTCCTGGAGACATGTTCCCCCATCCCTGTCATTCCCCTATCCCAAAAACTAGTGCAACATAGATAATAATTTTTTTCTCTGTCATTCTCCTATCCCAAAAACTAGTGCAACATAGATAAGAGTTTTTTTTAATCAAAACGGTTATATTATATTGAGTCAAAATCTGCAGCGTTCTCCTATGGAAAATAGAGATATTACATCATCATTATTTCAACTATCTGAGGGAATCTCCCAACATTGCATATGTTTGGGGATTCTCAAGCAATGATTCTTCTTTTCCTGCCAAAGTTTCTTTCAAACCTTGGTTGACATGAATAAATACAAATACATTGAAAACACCGCCAAATACAAAAGAAATACATATTTAAAATAGATTTCGATGTTGGTTTCTCATCACATAGGTCATCCTTTGTTGTGTTGGATTTCTTATTTTCTCATTTAAGAATTATGTCCATTCCTCTTTCTCCATTGTCAATGGTGTCATCAAAGTTTGTAGTGCACCTTCCTCTAGATCTTCCAGGCTATTCCCTACCTCTTCCGAGAAGGTTTGCTAGATTTCCAAGATTGTTAGTACCTTGTTCTCTTTCTTCACCACTTCGACCCAACTTTCCTAACCCTTTTAGAGGTTTGAAAGAGCATGATTGTTGTGGGTTGGGGAGAGAATTGAATATTGACATGCGGGACTCGTCCCCTTACTAGAGGAGGCATTTATGTTTGTTGTTGTACGTGAAGCCAATGGTGTCATTGATGACCACTACAATTGAGAAGATTGTTGTGTTGGATCCTTGATTACTGAGGTCTTCAAGGAAGTGGGTGTGCATGATGTTTTTTCTCCTCATGAACAAAATCCTTGACTAGAGTAGTAGGGGTGCTGTGTTGTATTAGTCCCTGGGAGGTTCTTATTAATTAAATGGTTGTCCTTTGTTGCCTTGTCCCACCAAGTGGGTTTCTTCTAAGATTCTCTAATTCTCGGGATTTGGATTTTTGATACATTGCAACATTTCAAATCAAGCCCTTCACCAAAAGGCAACCTTCTTGCGATCAAGACGTTGTGTCTGTGTGTAGTCTTAAGTTGCCAACTTGATTTTAATGAGAAAGCCTTCATTAAAATCCATGTGTATGTAGACATAGACGTATATAGTGATATGCCTTTGTTGTGTTTTGACACTCCTGAAATGAAAATTGCCAAAGGCATTGTCTATCCCTTGCAACAAATCAAAACTCGGGGAGTGCAAGGGGAGCTTAGGTATTCTTCCCAAACTTGAGCAAAGAAAAGGGATTCTGATGCCAAAGGAAAGGATGGGGCTCATGGCTTCATGCAAGGTCCTTCATAGCCCCAAAACGAAGGGTTGGAGTTAAGGATCTAGTCTTTGTGTTCTGCGAGGTCAAACTATGAAGAATCCTTTGGTGCACCAATAGATAAATAATTCATCCTTTATGGTTTTTAGGTTGAGATCCATTGGTGCAAATTTGCTAGCTTTGGCTTTGTTATCCCCATTTTGTGGGATAACTAAGGAGATGATGTCTCGAGGCCCTCAAATTGTAGATATGGAGTGTTGAAAGACCACATGATTAGCAGTGTCCACTTGCATATATGGAAGCTCGCTCTATCACCACAATTTGGATCCATTGTCAGCGCATCCACCACACCAGCTAGCTTTTGGATGACATGTGGGTCTTGCTTCATGCGGTACAAGTCAGGTATTGTGGCAGGTAATCACCCTAATATTTGAGACATTTAAACATGTATTCGAGCTACTTTTGATGATAGAACGTCTGCTTGGACATTATATTTTTGACCCTGTTTCACCTTTGAGAGTCTCATCGACTTCCTAGGAAGTGGCCAACTTTTGGGAAAGGGTTGCAACTGGGGATCCCTTGAGGGGTTATCGTACCATTCCCAACCATACTTACCACTCTCTGTTCATTACATTCCCATCCATACTTACCAATATCTGTTCATATTTCCCTCTTCTAGGCCCTTTGACTTTAGTGATCCAAGAAGGCCATGTACCTCGTTTCATGGGAAGAAGGGGCTGAAGGCCTAGGGGGATGATTGCTGGCAAAAGATAAGAGCCTGAAATACAAACCTTCTAGATGCTCGCCAAGACAGGTCTTGAGAACGATGAGCTTCTTCTCTTAAAAGAATTGAAGACCTGCACAATATCAAACACATAATAGATATCCCGCTTGAATGTAAGGCTAACACAAGTGCGTTATAACGCTTTACATGGTTACCCCTATGGCACTTTGTGGACCTCTTCTTTCAAGTGACATTGTGTTACCGCCCCCCAAACTAATCGATTCACTATTGGGAGTGCACACATGTTTGGATCATTAATGAATTAATAAATGGCAATAAATGGGCTTGGAAAAAGGGTGCATTGAGGAAGAAGGTGCAACACACCCCCTACAAAGGCAACCATAAATGAGATAATACGAGCTCTTGTATGTCATGAAAACTCATTGACCTATGAAGTCTAACCCCATATCCACCCTATCATCCATTACACGACCTTGAAGGGTCATCCTTGAGAGCATCCCCTACTTTAGGGCTTTGGTCTACCCAATAGGACTTTTATGACACCCCTCCCGTACCTAAACTTGGTCAATTGTATAGGGTCTTGGAGTATTTGTTTAATTTAATGAGGTAGTTTTTATGCACATGTTTAGGTTCCTTGTTTATTAGATGTGGTTTTCACTTGCCATGATATTTTTGACTTGAGATCCTTGGAGGGCATGCCTATTTGTTTTGCAGGACCTCGTTTGGTGGACAGTTCTAGAGGAAAAATCCTAGCTTGGGCTTCCATGGGGTTTGAATCCCACAGGTTGGATGTCGAGGGCCCACATGCCGGATCATGATGAMTTTCCTTTGGAGGCCTAGAAGACACCTTRGAAGACATAACMTATCCCTCACATGCCAAACGACTTGCCTAGGAGAGGCAAAACATCACTTATTGAGGCTTGACGTCACCTAGGGATAGGGTTGAAACCCTAGGAGGAGTATGTTGGATATGCCTTCCACTATGCTTCATCTAATTTGTTAAGTTTACAAGTCATTTTGCAAGGGTTTCTAGGAGGAATACGAGTGTGTATACCCTCCTAGATTTTACCCTAGTTTGATTAGCATACCCTAGGRAGTAAGAGGATTTACACCCCTAGGGACCTTGTTGATCCAACCTTTTATTTAAAGACTCCATTCACCCAAATATTAAAGGCACTAATCTAAATTTTKCATTGGAGATATAAAATACTTGCCTCGATAAACGTGGAAAATCATTMTTTTGAGATTGTTTAATTTGGAATTAATTATATGCTTTGTACGCTTGATTGAGCCACTAGGGCATCTCAATTTGCTAAGTATTTCTTGTTGTTGTCAACATTTCCTCTGCAACCATTAGGACTACAGAAACCCTAAATCAAATCTTCAAATAACTCCTAACTCAACCGTAAAAAAATGTTAGAAGTTTGCCCCTATTTTCTCCAAACCCTAGTGCACTTTTTGGGTGGATTCCTTGTGATTTTTGGTGGTGGATTTCTCTGTTGTAATAAATTGTTTGTTATAGCCACAAGACTGATAATTACTTCCGCAGAACTTGTGTACAACATCCTTACATCGTTGCTAAAGTTTTATGCTATCTTCTTGAGCTAAACTAGTCAATTTGCTAGCTTGTCTCTTGTACCTTTCACTAACCTTTGAACAACTTTATTTTGCAACTGTCATTATCATTTTGTTGTTGATATACATCATTGAATACTACTGCAATTAGAGAAAACAAACTTAACTTGCTTGTCCACCTAACATTATACGCATATACTTGGCTTGTTCCCGTGTCTCAAGCATGTACATCACTCTTTACAGGTACTCTTACCTCTTGGAAACCTTTGGCTACCACCAAGACCTTTCATCAAGCCCTTCCACACTCAGTATCTTGACCTATAGGGGATACACTTCCATCATCTCACTTTTTGTCTCATTTCCCCCTAGGGTCACATGAGATTCCCCCTTTGAGATGACCAATTCACCTCTAAAGTGACATGAATACCTGCCTAAGGTGACAGTGGGTAGGTGTTATCTAAGTTGTCACCATTTGTTGGTTGGGTCGGGCTTTTCCCAACGTACAACTTGTCGAGGAGCCCTTTCCCCTTAAATAAGAGATGTAGTTCTACTACATCTTCTACCATTGCTATTGATGGGATCAATGCTTCATTAACCATTTGAACTTTGGGTAGCTAAGGGATGCTCACCATTGTATTTCTTTTGAGCAACACATTCTTGATGTTGGCAAGTGTGGCTTAAGACAGGGGTCAGAAGACAACTTGGAGAAATCACATGGCTTGTGTTCATAGAGAGGTGGACCATCTACCCCAAGGAAGTAAGGGACACGTTGATTATTTGGATATGGCAAGATGCAAGGTTGGGATGGGCGCTTTTGTGGAGACCAAAGTAGCCCCTGGTTCTAGCTTCCTCACAATGGAGGCCATCGCAAAAGTTGTAGTGATTATCCATGGTGGAGAGTTACTATGAGGGTGGAGAGTAGATTTGTAAGAGAGGTGAAGAGTAGCTTGGAGATTGTTGTGATTTCCATAGGGAATAATATGGGTCGAGTTTGAAGAAACCATAGGGTGTTGACAATGCAACAAGGGTAAAACCCAATTGTGGCTCATGAAATTCTGGAGCATGTCATTCTTAAGTTACAAATTGTTAAGAGTGTTGAGCTTGCTAGTTCTTTGAAATTTGTTTATAACATTTAAAGTTGTGTTTGGGAATGGTATAATTGCAAAAATTGTGGTTATTAAATTGGAGAAATTTGCACAATATGGAATGCTATACACATCATGACAATTTGAATTTTAAAACTTTGATTTAAAAATGATTTTTTTGAGAAAATGGACATGCAAAGTTTCATAAACTCTCATAATTGTTATAGCGCATTATGATTTAACTTTTTAAAAAATAAGGAGCAACAAAACTCTTTGAATTCTTTCATGAGCATTGGGGTTTCCAGTGAGGACTTGCTAGTCCCTAATTTTTGCAAGTGACATGTAACTTGCTTGTTTGTCTCAAAAACCTTTACACAAACCTCTCTAGAACCAACAAATAAAATAGAGTCTAATCACAAATGTAGCCTCCAGAGAATAACATCACACGAATGTCTTCGAAAACAATGAAATAAACACAAGGGCACCGAAATACAAGTGTAACAAAGCCTATGCACAAATTGTCGAAGTAGGGACACAAATTCCACCATGCTATCAAAAAATGGTCTCCCCAAAAAGATGTTGAAGGCGGTGAAGTGCATGTTGACATTGAAAGTGATTTGATTAAGTTCCAAGTGTCAATGATCAACAAGAATGATCCAATCGAGAGTGTTTTTGTTTATCGTCAACACTTACATTTTCATTAGATCACTTTCATCTTCATGTAGCCACTACAGCATGAGAAGATGCATGAAAAGAAGAATGAATGTATTTTGATACAGTTTGAACATCCTATTGTAGCATGTCAAGCATTTATTTTGTATACTATTTTTTGGAATTACCAATGTTAGGAGAATATAGCTCAAGTGTGACCACTAGTGCAGGTGTCACAACACAAATAGATGCAGGAGAAAAAGTGGAAATTTTCAATGTACTAATGCAATCCTATAATGTACCATTAATACTACACAATTCACATGCTTGTCATACAAGGTACTGATTGAGGTGCCACAAGCCTTGAACACACTTTCCCTTCTCTTACCATTGAATATGAAACTCAAAGACAAAGTCTTGGGAGAACTTGATGTTAGCATGAATTCAAAGAGTAATCTTTTGCAGTGAAAACCTTTGATCCATATTACTATAATTAGTTGCCTACCATTGATAATAAAATCCTACTCATTGGCTTGAATTTTCTGCAAGGAAGTAACTTCATTACAAAGTTAGGTATTAGAAACCTACAAAGAAGTAATCCAATCTTGTTAATCACCAAAACCATCTATAGTGGAAAGAAATATAGGTCTGCAACTAGTTGTCGGAAAGATCACATAACTAGTACTGCATAATTCAAAAATCAAAACATGGAGCTAGCTTGTAAAGGTTATGGTAAAAATACCATTAAAACCTCTTTGAAGTATCATTTAAAATGAAAGAAAAATAATTTTCCCTCCAAAAAGTTTCACTTCAACTATCCTCCTTTTTATTGTAAAATCAACATTGCATTGTGATTGTTTTCAAAAGGTACATCCAAGGAAATAGATTTCTAGTTTATCTCTTCACAACCAAACAACTTCACCAAATCACCTACAAGATTCCTTTCACAATCTAAAGCAAACACAATGTAATTGAAACACACTCTTGAATGTCAAAACAATAAAAAATGAACTTGCATAGATCAAGGAAGGTGACAAAGAGGATGCTTAAGACGATTTACAAAGGTCAAGCCAAACCATGCTAACTTGGGAAACTAGGGCTTAGGAGAAGAACTCACACAACTTAAACAAACTCCTCAAAAAACCAAGGAAAAACCATGAACATTGTGATCCTCAAGTAACTTATGCAATGATAGAGAATGAATTTTCCAATAATTTTGAGGACACCCAAAAAATGGTCACACCAAAGTTATCGGTACCTTGAAAACAATACAAAATACTTGCTAGGAGAAATGACTTTGAGTTCTGCACACTGGAAGGGCACATGTGCTTGTTATGGAGATCCATGCTAGGGTAGAAAATCGCTCATCTAGGGCACACTAAAGTCAAACACATATGCATTGAGACTGTAACACCCATCCCAAGCAAAACAATGGACACTAACACCCTTGGGATTGCAACACCTTGCTTAAGATTAGACCCTGATGGACACTAACACCCTTGGGATTGCAACACCTTGGTTAAGATTAGACCTTGATGTTCATTTAATTGTCGATTCAGTCACAATTGTGATGTGTCATGCATTACTTTGTTGTTTACTTATGATTAGAATGTGTCACATATTTTCTTCGCCATTAACTTAATTGTTATTCACTTATTGTTAGGATCTGCCACCCATTGATTACATTATGATATTGACGTTTGGCAATTTGATTATATGATGGTATTGAATTTAATGAGTCTAAGGGTTTATGATGGATGATGGAAATTAAAATTGTGTGGATCAAGACTCACGTTAACATTTATCAACTATCAAGAGCATCCAAAAACTACTATATACACATGTGATTAATAATAAGATCCCAGGTTATTGAAGTATTCTTGAGTTATTTGAATTTAAATACTTGCATTGACATTCAATAGATGTCATAAGCAACCCAAATGGTTAATCATTGACCATGGGGGACAACACACTCCCAAGAAATGGTATCTCTTACTCAATACCATTCTCTGTGACCTTGGGATATCCATGTGTATGGGATTAATGAAAATTTATATGATTTAAGTGCATTATTTGTGTGAAATAGATTTTTAGGGTTTATAGCCCCAATGGGCTAGTGATGTGACCTTGGGAGTAGCCATGATTATCCCTAACCTAATAACCTAACCCTAATTACCTCTCAACTTATTTAAATGAGATGAATAATACCTTGTAGTGGGTTGGCCCTTATGTGTGAAAGGGAGTACTTGTGATAAATCATGGAGATTTGTGCTTGTGTAGTTCCACATTGGAATTATTGACCCCCAGGGAACCTCATTTGACTGAGTGTATGACTTGCAATATCCCTTGGTGGGTAGATAAGGCTTGGATACATTGGTGCTAGCCAAAGGTGTACACTCTAGACCTGGTTGTGTGGGGACACCATAGGCCTACTAGAGGTGTGGGCACCATATTTGGGGGATCGTGTATTTCCCTTGTCAAACCACATCCCTACGAGGAGGTACTCCCTGTTGCGCTAGAGGCCTCATCCACCATTTAGAGGTCCATATATTTCTCTTGTATTGATTGGCATTGACCTAGTCCTTGTTGAGTTTGGTAAGAAACCCAGTAGTTTGGTTTTGAGCTTGAGATATTAGCGCAAAGATACTACTCACATCACTAACCATATGTTGTTTGAGAGGAAAATAAATAGCAAGTGCATATACCCCATCCACTAGATGCCCAATTGTAAAAGTCCTAGTTTGTACCTAGCATCAAACTACTCAGTCAATGTTAA
>JASDQU010307544.1:0-11832 GCA_032191745.1 Picea mariana
AAAGGGATCTCATACACCAATTTGGTGTGTTGGCTTGGCTGTGACCTTAAAAATAAATTATTATTATTATAATATTAAAATATAAAATCATTTCATGTTCACTAAATACCTTATATTGAATTGAAAAATAAAAATCAATATTTAAAATTTAAATTGGTCTATGTTTTTGCAACGAATTTAATCCCCGTTTTGCAATGTGACCGTTTGTTTTATTATATAATTAACTATAGTATGTTTTAAATAATATAAGTCATAGTTACTATTTCATTTTATATAAAATTATGTCACATTGTATAATATTATTATAGTTCAAGTAGTATTTTGTATTATAATATATTTAATTATTTAAATTTAATAAATAAGTTTGTTTAATTTTTGAAAGGATATTTTTAATAAGAAAAAAATAAAATTAATTTAATTTTAAAATTTATAATAGTTTTTTTTCCCTTTTAAATTTCGAAATATTTTCTTTATATGCAAATATATATATAGTTCATCATCTAAATACAACATTATATAAACCCTATTTTTCTTAAGTGACTTTTCTAAATTTTACAAATCAAATGGATTTTTAAATTTTATAAACTCAAATAAGTTAAAAAAGAGTTCATAATTTGTCATTGTTAATAATTTGTAAAAAGAGTATGTGTAACTTCCTGGCTATTAAACTCACAAAAATTTATGATATCATTAATTTAAAAATAATGCATTATGCTAAAATGCTAATACCATTTAACAAGAATAATTTAAACATGAATAACAATAATTTAAACATGAATGCACCTAATTAGACATAAATATAGTTACATGTAATTTTTCAAAACATAGAGTTTATGCATAGCAATATAAACTTATAACATAATTCAGAAACAAGATAAAACATTTATTTTTTTATAATAGTTGTATAATAAGTTGCAAGGGATTAATATTCCACTCAACTATACAATTGTTGTTTTAAATATCAATAACAAATCACTAATAAATTGGGGTGAACTGAGGCTAAGATTCCACACAAAAGAATGTTTCTCCATAATCTACTCAATTTCCCAATAATTTTTCTTACAACTATCTGAAGCTCTCTTCCTCCCTACCCTACCCTACCCTACCGGACCCAAGAATATATTTTTTCTAACTATTTTATTGTATTGGTGGAAAGAAATGAAAAATCTTAGGTTGATATATTTATATATTCATTCCCATACATATTGGGTTTAATATATTATTTTCAGTGTTTAGAGATATTACTAAAAAGGACTACAATATTTTTAGTGAAAAAAGACTATAATACAATCTATATAAGGTAGTGTTGTGTTGGTTTTTTCACATGGGTGAGAAAAAACACAACACTTATCTTCTTAATTAAGTTAGTTAAACAAGACAGAGGTTTGTGAATTGATTAGATAATCAAATACACATGAAACAAGGAAATAAAACTAAAAACAAAGAGAAATAAATGTTAGAGAAGCTTGCAAGAACTAGAACCATGAAAAGCCAAAAATGACCATCATATAGCTACCAATGGATCAATATAGTGATTGGATAACACTGTAGAGGAAGGCATGGACTTATGAATCCCCTCTTCCTTCTTGGGAGGACTCTTGAGTTCCCTAATAGAGCGATCTTATCTTCATGAAATGGAGAGTGACAATGGTGAACAAATACAATGCCAATACTCTCAAGAGGTGAGTGGAATGGACCTTGCTCTAGTGCTTGAATGATTCAAAGAGAAAATAAGATTCTCCAAGAAGAATTCTTGCAGCATAACAATACCTTGAAATTCTTATTTTTCTAGCACACCCATGGCACATATTTATAGTTTTCATTCATGGCAAGATACAAATGGTTCATAGTGTGAACAAGCGACCTTTTAAGGAACTTCCTAGCCCTTGACCAGCCTCCAAGCTAGATTTCGCTCAGATCTGAGTGTCAAATCATGTTGGGGGTCAGACTAGAAGTGGTTGAGAGAACGACAAGATTCATAAATGCGTCGTTCATGAGAAGTGCATGGATTTTCTCGTAGAAAGTCGTGCATCTTACACACAATGCGTGAATAGGGTTGTGTTGGCCCGCGCATTCTGTGCACAGTGTGCGCGCTTCCTTTGGTGAATTTGCGCATTTCAATTTTTGAACCAAGTGTATAGTTTTGTGCCTTTTGATGTTGTAAGTGTACTAATTGTTGTTGGATAACAAGTAATAAATCTAATAAACTCGGTCATTCCCTACCACTGGAAAGAAATTAAAATTAGAAAAAAAATTTGTTCAAGGTAGGACTGACAATGTTGTCCAATGTTTTCCAGAACCATTTAATGATTTGTGTAAAAAGAAATCCAAAAGAATCTATGCATAAGCGGAAGAGTGCCTCGAATTTGAAGGCTTGTATAACAAATTTTGAGTTTAAAAATATTTGATGAGTAACCCTAAAAAGGAAACGTCAACAATGACAAGTTAAAAACCTTAACCATAGATTTGACGTCCAACTATTTAAGTTAAATTTTAGTAAGTGTCAGGTGATTTACAGGTAAAGGAGGGTTAAACTTATAATATTACTTTGAAGGACTCATCACTCCCAATAGACAAATAATTCATCAAAATATAGTTGGATAGTCTTTAATGTGATTATTCGTGTACCATCCCCAAAAATAAATTAGTTTTAAGTCTAAAATTGCTTAGGAAATTATTTCCATTTTTGGTAAATTCGAAATTGGAAAATTATTGCCATTTATGGCAATTCTGAATTTCAAATTTAGTTAATTCTAATTGATAATTATGAATGTTGGGTAGAGACCTGATTTGACCCAACTAACTATTTGACTATGACACTTGTATGAAACAAAATATTTTATATTTATTGTTGATGGACAAATGGAACAGCCAGGTTAAAATCAGCTAACCATGACTCCATGAGAGGGGACCATGTTGGAATTACCTCATGGTTGAATCTAACAAGTGGAAAATCAAGAATTTGGCCATTGGCAGCCCCTAAAATTCAGGAATTTAGAAAGATGCGAAAATTCCCAAGGGGGAAAAGACCTAGGCACAATTACTTTTGATATATAGCATATGGGAGGAGGCGGGAAGTTGCCTAGTATGCAGGGAAAAGAAATGATCTCTTGTTGTCATGAACACTACTTGTTGAGTGTGAGGCAAGGAGAGCAGGGAAAAGAAATGATCTCTTGTTGTCATGAACACTACTTGTTGAGTGTGAGGCAAGGAGAAATTGTTGAAACTGAAGGAATATTGCTAAGGAGGAGTTCTAAGTTCGCCCTCATGGATTCATGGTCAGGCGAGGGGGTGAACAGGACTAGTAAATTGGTTGTTCTATTTTAAGGTTGGGAGGAACTTGGTTGTTCCATTTGTTGTTCTAAAACTGTTCATATATGTCTATCTATTCCTTCCTTGGTCAAATATTATGGAATTATTTGCTACTAGAATACATTTGTTTAAATCTGGATGAATGATTTTGTTTGTTAAATTTCGATGGAATGAGGTGAAATGTAGGATAAACCCTTATAGTTTTTAATTGCAGAAGTTGAACAACCTTTCTATGTATCTTGACTAGGATGGGATTTATTTATGAAATTATATTGGGAGATGCATTCGTGTTAAATAGGATATGATTTCGAATACTTTATTATAAAATCCCTACCAGATAGGTAATTCTTTTGCATCTAGATATTCAATGTGAATGTAAACTGTAGACTGTGCAAACACTAAAGGATATTTTTGAAAGTAAACTGAGATCTATATATATATATATAGTCATATATTTTTAGGACATCCTTGTTATTCTGGACAAATCGTCCTATTGAGTTATTGTTGTTGGAATGAAGTAAATATAGTATAATTCTTACAAGTTTTACTGTATCTCATTAGAAAGAAAATTCTGAAAAACAAACTTGAGAATTTAGAATTATACATACATATTTGATCATAGACCAAATACACAGGTAAAAATAAAGGGGCTATGACAACTAGATTGTTTTAATGTAAACGGAAATTATTAGTTCAGATAGTCATAAATAAAGTTCTAAAATGAAAACGAATAACTCAAATAGTCACAAGACGAAGTTCTGAAATGAAAACGAATAGCTAAAATAGTCACAAGATGAAGTTATGAAATGAAAACAAATAGTTCATACAATCACAAATGAAGTTCTGGAAATAAACGATACAATAGTAAACTAAAGGAAGTGAAAAGTATACACCCTGGAACCATATAATTTCGTTACGCATAAACTTACTGCAGTAATAATCGAAAGGGCAAAGCTATAGGAATAAACATAGGAATCCAAAGTAAACCTGGAAAGGGTACAAGACAGAATTATTATTCACAGATATGTGTTGTTATTCATTCCAGAGATATCTGTATAACAGATCTATTATTCTGAAAAGAAGGGACTGTTCGAATTTCCATCTAAGTCGACTGTAAAATTTATGGAGCAACGGTATAGTCATGCTCATATCATCCTATTACACAACAACAGGGTTTTGTTCCCTATGTCTTTCCTTTTAAACTGAAGCTACAAAAATAGTGAATCGGTCATCTTTGGGAACCTGATGAACCTCACCCTTGATGATTGTATTATAGATCATAATCGTATCTTTGTTTAGAAATCTAGGGCATTTGCTTAAGAGCGATAAAATGAAACACAAGTACCTTTCTTGGACAGGGCATGGTTTCGATCCATCACATTGACCTTGTAAGCCTGCAAGAAAGACGAGATGCTTTTTCTTAGTGTCAAATAGAAACCAACAATATTTAAACTTTAAAGGTAAAATCTTATAAGACAACGAAGGTATCAACCTACAGAGTAATACTTATCTTGAATTGACACAGGAATTCTCCCAATCATAACCGCGAGCCATCGATACACCGAAAGGGGAGGAGTGAGCTTGAATGGCCTGATGGGTACCCTCGTAGCAAAACAGGGTCCCATCATTAGATTGGCTACCATTTTTTTTGATAAAAATGAAATGTTCACGAAAATAGACAAGAAACAATAATAACACCATAGTATTTGCAAATCAGAACTGCAAAGGGGTTTGTGTGACATGCATAGGTCGAATGCATGTTTCAAGTTAGAGTACCAAAAACATTGAATACAAAATTAACTTTCTTGTCGAATGCTAGGCTTCGAATGGTATTTGACACTCACAGATAAACGATATCAATAGAGTGAAAGACGTTACACCAATATAATACAGACTCAAGTAATTTCATGTTGTTAAGTGCTTCTCAACAAATAAAGACATATATATATACCGAATGGAAATTACAACAATGTTTAAAAGAACTATAGTCATCAAAGCCAACCAATGGTTTGGGAGGACCTACAGAATGGTAGACTCCCATGTAAAACCCAATATGACCACACCCATCAAAGGCAAAGAATCTTTATAATATTGAAGGGAAGTTTTCCTTTTGCCCGTACAGAGTATAACATACAATATACAATATGGGTTTTACCTTGCTAAACCGACTTCCTAGACTAGACCTCTCCCGCGCAGTCTCAAAGAGACCCAACATCAAGTCACAGTGCATAAAGATACGGGAAGAACAACGATAAACCCTATGAGTAACAATCTATACACGTTAACCCTAATACAATGATGGTGCTAGATCGTTGTAAGTCGGGAACAAGGAGGCAACATACAGAGAATCTTCAGAAAGGAATTAGGATAATCAATAGGGAAGTATTTCTTACTTGTTTTGAGGAAGGTGACCAATTCGCATTCGGTTACCATTCTCACTTTCGCGAGAAAGAGCCTTCTCAACATCTTACACACCATATTGTCCCTCCACAGTCATTAGTGGAGAGGCTATGCATAATGACAAAGTCGAAAAGAGGAAACAAAACCAAATTTCAACCTTCCAGAAGCAAAGTAAGGAGGCAGTGAATGAAACTGTATCATGCCATGTGACTTTCGGGAGGTGGCCTACTATGAAATGGCCATGAAGACTAGACGATAGACCTCGATAAGGACCCTGCACAGACTTCCATTAAATGAATGTACAGAGGTTCAATGCGACCCTGACAATCACCTTTCGTTTCTCGTGCCGAGTTAATGCAAGGAGGGCGATGGGCCAAGGCTTTACATTGAGACCTTTGAGGCTAAGCATCATTCAATTAGAGGGTAACAATGAGTCGATTATCATCACACTACTCGTAAAGGGGAAGGGTTACCCTTGACTCCATCGAATTGCGACCAACTCTTTTAACTTCGAAATGGATCAGGAACTAAACTCGTTCGATCTTGCTCATTTGGCCAACTTAAAACTAAAATCTTGAAGTTACAACTATAATAAAACTGGGACTGGTGTCGCCAAAGTTATATGCATGTTGAAACACCTTTGTTTCTTATGACATGATGTATTGTCATATTTTACATTAACCATGTCTAGACAGGAATGCTTAAGTGGTCGAGACTTTGGAGTTTTCCCATTGAAACAATCATACCTAGAAATATAACTTAGGAAAAGCCTTAATAATATCAAACATGATACATTTAAATATATTTAAATACATATATAAAGAGACTTAATAAATAGGGGATTTTGTGTATATATATATATATATATATATATATAGATGTCGACGTATCTATATATATAAATACTAGAATGTATTTTGCAAGGAGTAAGGATTGTTTTCGAATAATGTTAACAATGTTAACGTCATTCCTAGGTATACATATGACTACTATGTAACATGAGTAACTTCAGGAAGATAAACAAGGTAGGAAACATAAGCCCACAGAGAGTTGAATAGAGATAATCGTCTGCACTTAGAACTTATCCTTACATCTTTTGAATCTGTTATTTGTTAAAAAAGAGAATTAATATCCCTAACCAATTTTTTTTATTTGGTAATTTTGGGATCATTACAATTCGGTTATCTGAAACAGTTCTTTAGTAGGCGTTATGCAGCAAGATTTAACACCATACCAAGTAGTAATCAATCTGCAGCATGGAGAGCCTTGAGTTACAATCGCAAGATGCATATGATGGCAAGATACGTCAAGTCTTGGTGTTAATTAATGAAGTACGTGAGAAGTGATGGTAAAATTAAACTAGGTTGGACTCTAAAATCTCAGTGAAAGAAAACGACGGTGGAGTCTATCTTTGGTAGACCGCATGGAGTCTGGGTGAAATTAAGCGACGTTGGAGTCCATCTTTGGTAAACAACAGGTTGAGTGGTTCATTCCAGCTTTAATCACCTTGACCAGCTCTTCCTCGATGCCTAAGTGGCCTGCAGTTTGCAAATGCAAATTATGTCATGGTGGCGACTCCTCTGTCCACTATTCCTCAGAAGACGCCCTAGCCTTCCTTGATCAACTAGTTGATGGATCAGTAAGATATGTTAATTTCAAATTAAATTTTTGACATTATGCGTAGCCCATAAATGTAGTTATTGTTATATTAACAAAATCAAAGCGTTTCTCTTCTATGATCTATCTTAAATTTCAAATCCCAGGTTTCCTATACAATTACTGCACGACGCTTTTAAGCTTTATTTAGATGGAAAATAACAGTGAATTAAAACGACATTCCTCCACCATCTTAATAAGCGGCGATGAGCTAGTATACATGAAATTGTCACAGGCTTGTACAACCCTGCACGTTGAAACATGATACACGTTATTGTAATCAAGTTTATATGAATCTGACATACACCTTTTTAGTTGGAAATTCCCTGCCTCATGCGACTATATTACCACACACGCTAGCTTGCGTTTCAAACATGATAGTGGATAACCTCACTGGAGATACTAATTTGCAAAATCATTGTATTTCCGAATTAACCTACACATAGTGGTTTATTATCTAAGGTTTCATCACCTCCTACAATAGAATGACGAACTCCACATATCTTAGTTCATGTTTTCAAACAAACACTCCTGACTTCACTTTTGTTGTTTGCAACACACAATACCCTCAATTTATGCGATTTAAATTTTGAGTTTTGGAATGGCTCTCGAGAGCGGATGGTTCTGGAGTAGGTGGATTAGATCCCAGGTATATGAAGATAGTTTCCAAGCCAAGATCCAGAATTTGGAGGGGCAAGGATGAGTTTAAGGGAACCAGGGGCTTTCTGCGGTGGTCACCAGATAGTGGAAGACAGGTGGGATTTGATGAGGGATCGGTACATGGTTTTTTAAATACCGATTGAATGTTCTAAGAAGAGGCCATATATGGAATATGACGTTGTCGATTACAATGAGGGCAACTTGGGTGCGGAATATATATTCCTCTCTGACTAGGATTTTGTTCGTATGTAGAAGCTTAGAAGAGTAGTTGAATTGGCAAGTTTGGTCCCGTTGGATTTGTCAGGGGGGCACGCTCCAGTGGCATCCTTTTCAAGTTTTGGGGATAATTCAATCTGGGAAGGCGGTAGCAATCTGAATGCTTCTTTGGAAAGGGAGTAGGCTAACTCGCAAGCAAACTTATTTGTTTTTCGGGTAAAAAATGGGCCTGAATCTGGTTAGATTTTTAGAGGTAGTCTGAGTTTCGTATGGATCAAAGTTTTATGTATTTCAAAACTTTAATTCAGGGGGTTTTTCCATTTTAAATCAATCCTAATGTTCAAAAAATCGATCAGAATTCTAGATTGACCAGAAATTTAAAACCACACCATCCAAACCTACCAAAAAGATAACTCAGGAGAGAAGATTTCTCTCGAATTAGCCCACTCCCTTTGAAAAGTGATCCATACGTTCCGACGAGATTTAAGGTTTATGGGGACTCACCGTCCAGGGTCCATTCATCACCCATCCATGTTGTTTGTTTGTCATTGGAGGTGCCAAAGCTAAGTGTTGATAGAACGCAGAAGCCTGCAATTTCAAAAGGAAATTATCCTCTGCAAAGGATAAAAAAACCGAAGTGTTGGAAGGAATGGTGCATAATGGTGGTGGGTGATGATGTGGAGATAGGGGCCATCCTAAATTTTTTAGGTCAAACAACGGTAAGAAGGTTCTGTGCGAAAATTGTATCCCATTTGTCCTTGAAAGCTTAGATTGACAAAAATTGGATGGGAATTCTAGGGTATCCTTCTGAGTTTCACACCTTCGCTCATGGGTGTATTTAATTCAAATTCCATTCCAAAGATAACTTGATGGATATTTCCAACTGAGCTTGGGGATGGAACCTTTCGGGTCTACTTTTAAAGGAGTATAAAATTTCCTTTTCCTTGAACCATGATGCTCTCTCCATCGAAATTGTGGGAGATTCTCCCAAACCTTCCCCTTGTATTTTGGTAATAAGTGATTCCCATTTCTATCGGGAACAACATTGGGAAGTTCATAGGTTGTGAGTTGGGATGGGATTCGAAGAGTGATAGGATATGGGCTTGGGTCTAGATTGAAGTGGATATGAAGGAGGGTATGCTTGATGAGATAGAACTAGTGTGGGGTTGTTGTGTTTCTAATGGATGAAAAAAATCGATTACTAGTGTGTACCATTTCGTTGTTTTGGATTCCATGAGGTTGGGCATATATAGGAAAAATGTAGGTGTCTCATGCTCCATTTTCCTCCCTTTAATAAAAATTTTAAGCATAATCAAGTGGCAGTGGTTAGAGAACATGAAAAAGTGGTAGCCTCGACAGAAGGTGAAAGTAGTAGTTCAAAGACTATTTGTCGCAAGTCTACAGGGGTCCTCTCCTCAAGGGATTCCCCAAATGAGAACCATGTTAAGAATCAAATACATGTTGTTTCAATTTCGTCTCATTCTCAATAAGTTTCTAAGGTCCCACCCATTGTTTTGTGTTTAGTTCTTCCTATCCTTGTCTCTAATGTTTTTTCTTCCTCTTTTTTAAGTCCTATGGGTGCGGGGGTAGCTTCTCACTCATTGGGGGGCCAAAGAACTCTACAATATTTGGTTCCTTCCACTTCTCCCTCTTTGAATATTTCCTATTCAATGATTTCTCTCCCCTTTGAATATTCTTCACCTAGTCACAATTCCAAGTTTTCCCTTAAATTTGACTACCTATTACGTTTAAAGGTAAAAAAGGGTACAAAGGTTGTTTTTGCAAGGGGTTTGTCCTTGGATAAAGGATCTTGTGGTCACATGGGTAAGAAATCCATGATTTATTTATCACAAACTCAAGCTATGAAAGAGATAATAAGTGGTAAGTTTTATCCCCATTTTGTGGATAACTAGGGAGACTATGTCTCGAGGCCCTCAGGTTGCAGACATGGAGTTTCGACAGACCACATGACTAGCAGTATCCTTTTGCACTGCTAGATACCTACATCACCACCACAATGACCCAACACTTGGTCATCATCCACACCAGCTTGCCACCACAGGTCACTTGGGTCTTGCTCCATGCGGTACAAGTCAAGTATGATGGTGGGTATCATTTTAATATTTGAGGCATTCTATCATATCATTAGTACATATGGGCAGATTATTCCACACAATTTTTCCACGTTTCCATTATTTTCATCTTTTTTTTAAATAGGGAGAGATTTTCATCAATATTGCCACGAAATTTCATCATAATATCCACGAATAGGTTATTTTAACTTGGTCAGGACTTTTGTTGCAATTGCCACAAAAGATGTCGCTATTGTCATGAAATTCCATTGCTATTGCCACAAACTTTAGTGGCAATAGCGAAGAAAAGTTTGCCCGAACTTTTGTGGCAATAGCGACGAAAAGTTTTTCTATCTCATTGGTCGGTGTTAACGGCTAGTTGACTATTTGATCTATATATACTTGACTTTAAGAGACTTTGTGACACAATTGCTATAGTTGCGACACTGTTTTTGGCTTTTGTTTGAGCTGTTTATTTTTTCCGTCACCCATCGGTTGAACAAATCCAATTCTCGATCTACATAGCTCGGATTTTGAACTTGCAAGGTTAGTATGTTTTTTTTTATTGATGTACTCATTTAAATTGTAAATTTTTGTTCGAATGTCCAAATTTCATGTAGCTTGTTTTTTCCTTGATAATATATTATATGTGTAGTACCATATTTCATGTCTTTGGTTTTTGGATCTAGTTAGTATATTCTATGGAAAAGGGTATGTGGATTCCGTAATATTCTAGGTTTATGGAATCCACATACCCTTTTCCCTCCAATTGTAGCTAGAATGTCTCTCTCTTTTCATTGATAAAGATATGGAATTTCTCTTGAAACTCAACCCTAATCGATGAAATGATAGTAATTGATTGTCATTTTTTTCTCTCTTTTATTTTTAAGAACTAACAAAAAAACACCAACAAAGCTTAATTGAATCTTTGATACCACTTGTTATATCCCTAGTACCCAAATGGGATCACACTTGCATAAATTGAAAATAATATAACAGTGACAATAATGGTTGGGATACTTGCACACCTAATGGTTGGATAGCACTTACTAATTCAACTAAATGAAGGAAGAAATCTCCATGAATAAAATCTTGAAGTTGATTGTTATATTGATAAATGATAAATTATGGTATATATAAGATAGGGAGGAAACTCATGTTTATAACAATAAGATACATAAACACTAACCCTAAACTTATGTTAAGTATATATGTTGTTATTATATAAAGAAAAAATTTGTACACATATGACCTTATTATAAAGATGTTATCTATGTTGTGATTAAGCACATAACAATCACTTTTAACTAACCACCTTCAACCATATTAGTTTATGGTTATCCACCTTTAACTTTCTTGGCTTATGACTAAGAACCTTTAACAAATGAACTTATGATTATATACCATACTCTTCCAATATAAATAAAGTATATTTGTTTCAACTTTCTCAATAAAATCCACATACCCTTTTCTTATATGTGATGTTGTTTCTCTCAATTTTTTATAATCACACACA
>JASDQU010307544.1:25905-38412 GCA_032191745.1 Picea mariana
GTTCATCATGGATGAACTACATAAAAGACCCTACACTGGTCACCCAGGATACCAGAAAATGATCACTGCCACCCGGAAACAATTTTATTGGCCTGGATTGAAGAAGGACATAGCCAAATATTTGGCTCAATGCATAGAGTGCCAACAGGTTAAAGCAGAACATCGACACCCAGCCAGACTACTACACCCTTTACCCATCCAAGAATGGAAATGGGAAACCGTCTCCATGGATTTTATCACTGGATTGCCAACTTCAACCATACAAAATGACGCCATTATGGTAGTGGTGGATAAACTGAGCAAGTCTGCTCATTTCATCCCCATCAAATCAACCTGCAAGGCGATAGATATCGCCCATATATTCATGAAAGAGATATTCCGACTGCACGGTATGCCGAGAGAGATAATATCTAACAGAGACACAAAATTTACTTCAAATTTTTGGAATTCACTGGCGGGTTTAGAGACCAAATTGTATTTTAGTATCGCCTATCACCCTCAAACCGATGTACAGACATAAAGAGTGAATCAAATATTAAAGGATATGCTAAGGATGCATGTAATGCATCAACCCAGAAAATAGGAAGACTACCTGCCATTGGTAGAATTCGCCTACAACAACGGCTACCAAGCATCCTTAAAGATGAGTCCCTTCGAGGTCCTCTATGGTAGGCCATGTAATACTCCAGTCAGCTAGAGTAACCCTGTAAACATGATTTCTATTGGACCCGATATGTTGAAAGAAATGGAACAACAAGTGACTCAGATCAAACAAAATCTGAAGGTCACTCAGAACCGACAGAAAAGTTATGCTGATCAAAAGAGAACTCCAAGAGAGTTCAAAATGGGAGACCATGTATATCTCAGAATTAAGCCCAGAAGGAGTTCCCTGAAAATGGGAGCTTGTGCCAAATTGGCACCCCGGTATTGTGGACCCTTTAAGGTTCTAGATAGAGTGGGACCTGTAGCCTATTGGCTAGCACTTCCTCCCATAATAAAAGCACATAATGTTTTCCATGTTTCATTATTGAAGAAATATGTACATGATGCTAATCATATAATTGATTGGTCCGAATCCCTGATGAAAAGGAAAGTGCCATTGCGGACCAGCTGTCAGCGTAGCAGAGAATCGGGATTCGAGGGATCGACAACCCCGTGTGCAAATGTTTTACAGCATTAGAAACCTCGAAGCCCCGATAGGTGGTAGGACGGTGGTCATATAGAGGGAGGTCGTATGGACCCAAAAGGTCTGGCCCAGGGGACTAGAGAAAACTGACGTCCTATCGGGATATTGGGGATTCCGAGGACAAAATGTTTATGCATTTCGACATTGCGATGTTCAAAACCCCGATGGGAGACAAGGCTGCGGTCTTGTGAAATAGTGGTCACGTGGGCCAGAGGTCTAGCCCGGAGAGCTAACGGAAGTTGGAGTGTGTCGGGATTTGAAGGATCGAGAATCCCGTGGGCCAATGTATTACGGCACTTAAAAGCTCGAAACCCCGATGAGAAGTAAGACTGTGGTCACGGGGATAACGGTCGTATGGGCTAAGAGCCTAGCCAGGAGAGCTAGTGCATAAAGAGCACGTCGGGATTTGAGGGATCGCGAATCCTGAGGACAAGTGTATTTCGACATTGAAAAGTCCGAAAACCCGATGAGGAGGTATGGTTGCGGTCATATAGGGGGAAGGTCATGTGGATCACGAGCTTAGCCTGGAGGGCTAACGGGAGTTGGAGCACACCGGGATTTTGCAGTCCAAAACCCCGAAAGAAGGACAAGGCTACGGTCTTATGAATTAGCGGTCACATGGACCAGAGCATAGCCAGGAGGGCTAACGCGTAAAGGGCGCGTATCGGTAAAATTGCTCATCGGAGATCGGGAGTTCGAGAGGATAGGAACTTTTGTCATCAGGGATCACGAAACTCTGAAACCCGAAGCTATCATCGAGGAAATGTCACAGGCGCGTGAAGAAGAGGCTGTGTCAGGGAAATAAAGACCTGTAGATCGGGATTGGCCTTTCGCTGCTGCGAGCTTCGAGGATTCTCATTGTTGAGAAATCAACGAAAAAGTTTGATTGTAGGTAGTGGGTGTGTTACAGGCAACCTTCGTTTGTTGGAAACCCTTCACAATCCTTGGGAGTATCTTCAGGAGGCATTTTTATTCAACCCCACGTTGGGGGGCACTCATCTCATAATCCACTAGGAGGGGTATCAAATCCTGTTACCCCCGGAACATCTTACGGACAATCTTATCTAGGCGACATCCCAAACACCACCTGGAGTTCTCCGGGACCACAGTCTTATCCTCCTCATGGGTCTAATGTGTATCCGCCTCCGAGATCTACTCCTTACCATTCTCAAGGGAAAAATGTTTATCCTCCTCATGGGAAAGCAAATCACCCGACCTATAATGCTCAGAACCCACCACGTTATGCAAATTTTTCTCATCCATCATCGAATCCTGTTTTTCCTGGTCAACAACAACCGTATGTAGGAGGACCTACTGGTTACAACTATCCACCTAACCCAGTTTATGGTCCTACTGGTGTTCCTATACCGCACCAGTATCATCTGCAAATTAATCGACAACTACCTTTCCTTGCGACTTTGGATCTCCCAGACTTGTCTCAGTTAACTAATGATCCTATTTTTCATTCACCAGTTTGGCCAGTCATTCCAGCTAAACTTCCTTCTGATATTCCGAAATTTGACGGAAAATCTGGCGAAGATCCAAACAACCATGTGATGACTTTCCATTTGCGGTGTTCATCAAACTTCCTCATGGATGATTCTGTACGTTTGCGTCTTTTTCAACGAACACTTACAGGCTCAACGACAAAGTGGTATATTGAACTACCACGTGCTTCTTTTCATGATTTCAATTCCCTCGCCATGTCTTTCCTCATGCACTTTCAACTGCCTATTCGCTACGAGACGGGTACTGAACTCTTGACCTCCCTTTGTCAAACTAACTCCGTGCATATCTCTGACCATATTCATGAGTGGAGGCGAGGACGAAGGATGATCAAGGCAATCATTCCTAACATATTATTGGCGGAATGGTTTACTAAATCAATTTTACCCCCGATCGCTCGCGATGTCGCTATGGGTGGCGCGGTCACAGAGGAACAAGCCATCGCTCAGGCTCTATATTTAGATTTGGTTTATTCCCAATTTGGTACTTTGTATGATTTGCTTCCGAATGCTGCTAGAGCTAATATCGATCCATCTAAACCGTCATCCTCATCTCATGTGGATGGTGTTATCTGTTCCATCAAAACTCAATCTTTTTCCCAATCGACTACGCTCTCCTCTACCTCCCCCCAAACTTAGATCTCTGAGGTGAATGCAGTTCAATCTGCCCCTTCACAACAATCCGGAGGTAAGAAGAAGACAAAGAATAAATAAAAAAATAACAATGAACAACAAAAAAATCAAACACCTGCTACCGAAAAGCAAACACAATGGAAACTGAAATTCCCGTGTATCATTTGTGTTGACAATCACTACACTTGAGACTGTCCACTTCGCAATGAAGTGGCCAAAATTTTCCAAGGAAAGTCACTACCCGCTGTGCTTACTCAACCTTTTCCACATCAACAGTCCATGGTTTCTCAAACCCCCTCTCCTGGGGGCAGTTCTAGCGATCCTCATGATGAGGCCTGTCGAGTGCGCATATTTATATGTTTAATGGGATCAATTTGACGACTCGCTCTAAGACATACGACACACCAGGTAATCCTGACAAAGGAAAAGACATTAACGATACCGATACTTTACCGGATCCATCATCATCCTCTGTCAATCTTCCATCGATTAATCCTCCGTCTAGACCACTTCATATTGAGAAACCCTCGTTCGACTCTATCTTACGCCCTCCTAGGAGCACTATCTGCAAAGCTACCTTTAATCCTAGTTCACGTGCCGCCCAGAGCTACAACATTGTTGAAGATTTGTATCAAGCACCGTGTGCTATGTTTGCGTTAGAAGTTCTACAACACTGCCCCAGTCAACGTAGAACGCTCTTGGCCGCTATTGGCGCTGTTGATCCTGAGTCATCCAACCATATCATGTTTAACCTGGACAATTATACATCTCGACTCTCCCACCAACTTTCTTTTCAAGTTGATGTTGTTGTTCATAATCAACAAATCCACCGAACTATTCTGGATGAGGGAGCCTCAACTTGTGTCATGTATTTAGTGTGTTGGAAAGGTTTAAAATCACCCGCACTTAACAAATCCACAACGATGTTACGCGCCTTCGATGGGCGAGGTTTTCATCCCCACTGGCTTTTACAGTCCCTGCCCATCCAATTGGGTGGAAAAACTGTTACTGTTGATGTTGAGGTGGTCGATGCTCCCCTCGATTACAACTTGTTACTTGGAAGAAGTTGGTTTTATACTATGACTGTCGTTGCCTCGTCAGTTTTTCGATGTGTACAATTTCCTCATCCGGGCAAAATTGTCACTATTGATCAGTTGGATTTCTGCACAACTGATGCTCGCACTCCCGCTACCAACAATATTCCTTTCTTGGGAGACCACAAGATCACGTATGAAAGCGTTGGTGTTGTCTTATTGAAAGATTCTAGCTTCATGGGTACCTTCCCTACACCACTTCCACCGACTACACATCATATTTCCATCATCGATATGATTTCGATCGCGGCTTATCAATCTTTGGAATCATCTGACCCTTGGATTGTACCTTGTCCGTTGGAATTCGATGCACTAGGTGACACTGGGCCACTTAGTCCAGCTGAAACATCATACGTTTCTATCCAATCTGCTTCTCCCTCGTTAGATGACCAACATCTATTGGCACCTGACGGTTCCTCGATGCAATCCCGGTTGAGTTCCTTGTCATCTGCGATCAACTACATTTCCCTAATTTTTCCTTTTGATGAATCTATTCCAGAAATGCTTCATATTGACAAGTTACCTCGGGATAATAATCGTCATCGATCCTCTTTTCTTCCCCCTCGTGAAGAAATTTGGGAAGATATAAGCTCTATCTCCCCTCCTGATGTTGATTTTTCATCATCTCCCATGATTTCAACTTCCGATGATTTGAATCCAGTAGTGGACATGGTTATTTCTTTGGTAGAATTATTGGAGCCTGATATCCTTACTCCTATCACGACCCTCGACATGTGTTCCTTCCCGAGTGATTATCTTCCATCCAGTGAAGATCTCCTAGAGGCCATGACCGAGTTTTGTCCCTTGACATGGTATCCTTCCAGAGCATTATCCTCTTGGAAGCCATGATCAAGAAGCAGTCACGAGCATAGTTTCTCTTCTCTATAGCAAGCTCGTTAAAAAATGAAACAGAGGCCATGAGCATAGTTACTTTCCTGTGTCAATCTCGTTAAAAAATGAACTGGTCACCTCTCTTGAACCTTCTTTTCATCCACCCTTCTCCTTTTTCTCATCTCATAGAGAAATTGGTGAGAACCTCAAAGTCGGTGAATGAATTGAAGCTTGGGGGGCATGTCTCCAGCCTTTGATGATCATTCTAGAGTTAAGCCACTAGCTTTCAAGCTGGGGGCATACCGAGCTTAGTCTTTGTTCTTTCTCGTGCTCGTAAATACATGAGAATGCATCTGGGTAAACTTTTACCTCTTTTTTGGACCTGTATGGCCACATGAAAAAGGAACCCCCTAGAGTCATCTTTAAGCTCTTTTCAGACTCTCTAAACATGAAAAGATTGCTGAGTGATCTTGCTTCCTTTCCCACTCGTTAAAAGGTTTGAAATGGCGTCTTTCGAGTGATAATTTATCTCTTTTTCGACCTCGCGAGACTAGCATTACGAAAAAGGACAACATTGGAGTCATCTTTAAGTTCTTTTCAGACTCTCTAAACATGAAAAGATTGCCGAGTGACCTTGTTCTCTTCATGCTTGTTAAAGTATTTGAAGAAAATGTTTGTTGAGCGATAGTTTATCTCTTTTTGGGTCTCATCAGACTACTTTACGAAAAAGGAACCGAGAGAGTTCTCTTTTAAGTGTTTTTGCAAACTCTATAATCATGAAAAACCTTCGAGTTTACCTTCTTTGGACTCGTTAAACCATCATACATTGAAGGGCCCATATGGGATTGAACCCTTACTTCTTCTAGTTCGTTAAACAAAGGAAGAGGAACTTACCAATGGTGAGTTATATTGATCATGTGTTACCCTCCTCGAGATCGTTAAATTAAAAATAGGTACTCGTCTATCTGGATGGGGGAAAAAATTGAAAGAAGCAAGCCAAGCAGTTTTTGAGAACATTACCAAGTAACTCTTATGGTCGCCCTTGAACACGACACCTTGTCTTTGCACGCATTTTAATTTGCTGAACCTCTGCACAGAGCAAATCCTTTGAGTTTCTTTTACTCCTTTGGGTCACCCGACGTAAGTCACATCATCCACTGCACCATCAAGTTTTGGTCCATGTCATGTTTCTGCTATTGTGCCTCAGTGTTCAAGGGAAGTATTTGCCTCGAGAGTCAACCATCACAAATATCTTGTCTCAATACCCATGTCAGTCCATGTTCATTTGATCAGCCAAATTACATCTCTATGTCAGTTTCGTGTCGTTGATGGGGGATACATTAAGGCCCTCCTTCGACGAGTCTATTCCTATCGACTTCAACACATTATCCAGGAACTAGACTTAGAAACTAGTTAGTACTTTGGGACCTGCATGCCTCAATGGCAGGCCTCCTCACGTTCGACAGTGGGTTTACATCATTGACCTCTGATCGGATGATTCCATGGATGTTTGACTTCATCTCATCCATTCACATTCGTTGGAATGTACTAGAGTACCTTGGGAATAATTGACATTAATGGTGATCTCCCTCACGCTTGTTAACGGTTTACATCATTGACCGATAATCAAGTAGTTTCTTCCATGTTCGACATCAGGACATCTATTCACATGGTTGGATTCATACTACGTTGGGATCGGTAAGAAGACCATGGGTTGAGTGATCACTCTGATATGTACTTTGCTCGGGTTGCGACAGAGTTTCTCTTGAACAATGACACATATACTGTCACATAGATCCACTTTGTATTGGTCGTGGCTATGTCTTGTCATCTCGTAGATCCACTGTGTATTCTTCATGGCTATGATCACTTCAGGTCATGGGAGTATAGATCCACAGTGTATCTTCAGTGGCTATACCTTTTATCAATATAATTATGGATCCGCAGTGTATTTATGACGACCATACCTTGAAAGTCTCTATCACTCAAGCATAGGTATGCATGCCTTGGGTTTGAAGCATGTCTTAACATTTGTTTGATGGTTGTGTTCAGCTTCTGTCAATTTCTTTGAGCCCGCACCCTTGCTTGAAAGTCTGCAAAGTATTTCAGTTATCAGTTCTCGTCTTCTAACTTGATACTTTGGGGGGCAATCTATTACACCTCAAAATTACTCACTTCGCAAGTGTCGCAAGTGTCGTCATTTCAAGTGTTGCAAGTGTCACATCTTGACCGCAAGTGTATAAGTGTTGCTGACATCATACTGCCTTCTTGCCTATGTCATGCCTCCAACAACATGACATGGACACTTAGGGAACCTCAAATATTAGTTGTGAAGAGGAGGAATCGGTCTACTAGAAATGCAAGTCTCTTGCTATTGGAAGGACCACTAAAAATTGAGTTTCAGGGAGGAGTGCTCCCCTATACATTGTCAGGGAGCATTGTAACACTCTGTCCACCCTTCTGGGGGAGCGTTATAACACCAGTGCTTGCTTTCCTTCTCTTGGGGAGCGCTATAACGCTCTGATGCCCCTTTTGGAGGAGCGCTACCTATTCTAGGCGAAAATTGGTTTGTTGAGAAGAATGAGGGAAAGATCCCTCGATATTTGAAGGCATTTGGATTCGAATCCTTGGTCAAGCCATGATCTTAGGGCAGATCCATAAATAAAGGAGGAAAATCCTCAACTTACCCCAAATATATCTCAAGTAGTTGGGCCTCTCCAAGCCTATTTAAATAGGCCTTCTCATGATGAAAGGGAGGGAAAAAATATTGTGAAGCATCCAACCTATGATCTCATGAAAAAGGTGTCTTTCGGAACATCAACATTCGGTGTGTGGACTGTTTGAGCAAGGGTTCAGATGAGGAAGGCTTGACGAAGCTACTACACTCACATCTATGGCTGTAAGCATTCTTTGTTGTTGTTCTCTTTAATATAATATGCTTGGCCTGTTTCTTTGAAATCTGTGTTTGATTTCACATGAATTTGTCTCTAATAGATAGATCTATTTCGAACTAATCTCAGTAGAGTAGGAAGTTGTTTGTACTTTTGTTTGTCTATAGGGCTTATCGAGGAGTTTAAGATTGGAGCTCAACTCGGACCATGCAGGGACAAACACCGATAAAAGGTACTTCTTTTCTCCTTCCTCCTCACACATTAGTTTATCTAGATCTAAAAGGAAGTCAGTGTCCATGATAAGCATCTTCTGTCTTAAGAGTTAAGAGTCTAGCTCTCAAGAGGAGATATACCTGTCTACAGAGAGATTTTCTTTCAACATAGACCCTGTGTTACTTTGGGCTGACAGTCTTCAGCCAGTACATCCCTCCATTCATGGGGGTGGTTGATGGTTCAACCATCGGTCCTTTCCTTTATTAACTAATTCTTGTCCTTGGGTTTGGGAGGAGGTTTATTATACCCCAACAAGGGGAAACTTTGGGGTCTTTGACATAATGGACACTCTCTAGTTTTCCCATTATTTTCCCCTAATGATATCATGACCAGTACTTCAAGGCTTCACCCCCATAGTCAATTGTTGGCAATCTAAACAACATTACATTTACATCGTTCACATGCCATAGCATGGTAATCTTAATTAATGATTAATTACAAGTTGGGGGAAACAAGGGTATTACAACATAGACATATTCAGAGCAGTCAGATAGGAGAAGTATAGAGTAACAGATTGCTCAATTGAGAAGTAGTGTTCCCACACAGGTATCGGTTGGCAGGCAAAATTTTATGATTGTATTACACGTATGTATTCGGGCAGGGATATCTTCAGTACAAGTTTTTCCATACATGTAGAGTTTCATGAGTAGATAGATCTTATCAGTGGACATATTTGATTCAGTTTGATAAACAAGAACATGTGATGATCACTTGTAGCATATTAAGGTGAAGCCTTCATGATAGTTCAATGACAGATGGGTCAACATTGTGGACAGTTGAGTAGCAAGATTATGAATAGTTTGTGACATATGGACAAAGATGGATTCATGAGATGCTTAGCAGGTACAGGAAACACAGGTCATATGCAGAGCAACATATTTACTATTGGAATCAGTGGAATCAGCTAGTCAAAGAAAGGCAAAGTAGTGAAAGGCAAAACAAAACATGAAAAGAGAAACCGTCAACAAAAGCTATATCATCAGAAGGAAATCATTAAACAACGTGGTCAAGTGAACATGACAAGTGATTGAAGAAATCAAGTAGTGAATGTTTTTTATATATGTCAGTGAATTTCAAGAGGAAGCTCCAATGGACAATAAGCAACATTGGAAGTAAGAAATGAAACATATATAGGTAGCCTTACATTTATCTACATGATATCTTGTAGAGAAGTGAAATCATCAGAGAGAGAGATCTAGACAGGAAAACATACCCACAAGGGGAGATATTCTTTTGCCCATGATTGGTTAGAGCAGGTACAATGTTAGGAGGAGACATATTGATAAGGGGAGTTAACCTTTGTTCAAAGAGGAAGAGAAAGAATAGAGGCATGAAGACAGGGGGAGCAACCCCAAGGGGAGATACCCTTTGCCATTGATGTCAAAGAGGGATAGATAAAAACATTGACGAGGAGCGATGATCACAGGGTAGCATGAGCACGAGTGTGTTCATGTCTAAGCGGTGCCATCAATGTTGGTGTTGCCATCAATGCCAAAGGGGGAGATTGTTGGACAATTGGTTTTAATAGTTGGTTGTCATTGATGTCAACCCTTGGAGAGTGATCTTGGAGATTGATGTCAACCCTTGGAGAAGTCTGAAAGCCCCAGAGATGTGGATGAGATGTTGGACAGTTGGTTATCATCTATATGATCGAGATTGATCATGAGTTAGTTGATGTCTGCATATGTTATGGATACATTTGATGAAGTCTACATTAAGTCCTGGAGGTGTGGTTATGGTACCCGAAGTTAAATGAGATTTTTGGACATGAAGGACAGTGTAAATGTAGGCAAGATTGTCATAGATGGATAGTACTTGTCATTATGTTTCTGATGATATGTGGAACTCCACGTGGTTCCTCATAGTTAGGGAGATATGGCCTTCTAAATTTGGAAGCCCCGAAGAGTGGTCAAGAAGCCCGTAGTTGGTTACAAGTCTTGGTCAAAGGATAAAGTGGGTGTGACAAGAAACCCCTAAAATATGGAAAGAGGTTACGTAATATTAGTATAAATACACCTCCAAGAGTCTCTCATTTGTACACACACACTTACATTGAATATCTATCTTGTGAATGTTATGGTTTATTATCTAAGGTTGAATCTGGCGTATCAAGTATGAGGCAATGAAGGTGTGAAAGTTTTGAAGTTGCAGAAAACTGGTAACCCTAGTTTTCTGAGGTTATACGTGAGTTACAGAAGTACATGTCATGTACATATGTGTGTTGAATAAGGCCAAGTCAAGTACATCTGCAGGCAACAGGAGGATAGGTCAAAGATCTGAGGAAAAGTTTTGAAGAAGAATGCTTGGTTGAGTTGCAACAAGGTTTGATGGTACAACACAGTTGTTATAGATTCTGAGATGATATGCTTCAGGTTTCCATGAGTAAAGGTATGTGTTTTATGTATTTGTTTGTGGCTTGTATCTTGGATGGTATGGCACATTCTTAAGGTATGTCTTGGAGGCCCTTGATGGTACTTGATTGCATATGGTTGAGGTGATATTGTTACATGCTTGAAACATACTCTTGGTACTTGATACATGGTTGTTATGGTTCATTGTTAGAGGCACATCTTTGTGATATTGGCATATACTTGGTATATGATTGTGGTTATTTAGTACTTTGTTGAGGCACTTCATTCATGATATATTATGATACATGGTACATGGCATGATTAAGTGATATGGTATATGGTTGAGATACATGGTTGGTGCATGGTATGGTTCAAGTGTTGATGTACATGGTTGATACATGGCATTATACAATATTGGTACTTGGTATGGTGTTGATGTACATGGTTGTTGGTTGAGGCATATGGTACAAGTTATGGTGCATGGTTGATGCACGGTTTGACACAGGTGTTGGTGCATGACTGATGCATAGTTTGGTATAGGTGTTGGTGCATGGTTAATGCAAGGTTTGGTACAAGTGTTGGTGCATGGTTGATGCACTTGTTGTGGTGCAGGTTGCAATACATGGTTGATGCTTGGTATGGTACAAGTTGATGGTTTGGTACATGGTTGAGACACATACCCTGTGATGGTGATCTTGGTACATGCTTGGTAGAGCCATGCGATAGTGATGTTGGACATCTAGTTGAGAGGTATCCTTGATATATGATCCATGTGAGAGGATCTGGTTGAGTATCGGTGACAGTGACAGGTTGGAGAAGTTGATCAGTGACAAGTTGGATACAATGACAGGTTACAGGTTGATGTGACAGAGGCAGTGACAGTGAGAGGGACTGTGACAATGATATTGGCAGTGATTGTGGTAGTGACAGTTGGTCTACACTTATATTTTAGGGCAGAAGGATGGAGCAAGGAAAGGGGGTTGTAGCCTCCTTCTGGTTGGAGCCAGAGAATTCAGGGAGTTGTAGCTTCCTTCTGGTTGGAGCCTGAGAATAGGGGGTTGGAGCCTCCTTCCAGTTGCAACTAGAGAATTTGGAAGTTGGTGCTTCCCATGAATGAATTCTTGATATATATAAGAAAGAATTATGTGGTTTTCTCCCATCTGGGTTTCCACATAAATAATGGTGTACTGAGTATTTGATGTGATGTTGCTTATGATTATATGCTCATGATATATAGATGATACATTGGTGATAAACTATTGAACATTGTTAAAGAATATATATTGTGGTTAAAAGTGGTATAAAGTGTTCATATTGATTCACCCCCCCCTCTCAATATTCCAACATAATTAATAGACATGGGTAATTCTCCATTGGACCCATCTTAGGCATTCTCCTAGACACTCCCCTCTCTTGTGGATTAATTCAGTCCCCATCTATGTCCATGTCCACTTAGCAACTAGCATCACATTTTATTATTAACATTCAAAAATACATTTGCATATACATTGCTTCAACCGTAGTCGCATATTGTTGGGTATGTGTTATATTCTTTGCAAAAGTAGTAGTGTTTGAGCGCCTGCGCCAAGCGCGCAGGGGGGTTCGAGGGAAGCGCCCCCAAATTTTTTTTTTCGGGCCGACATATTTCCAGGACAACATATTCCCAGGACAACATATTACCGGGATGACATATTTCCGAGACCACATGATATTAGGTGGTTTTTCGGCACATGGTTTTTTTCC
>JASDQU010307545.1:0-12379 GCA_032191745.1 Picea mariana
CCCATGAGTTTGGTAAAGAACACAACAAACTGATACATTTATCTTCATCTGAAATTTTAATATCAACAGATACTAACTAACTTACCACAGTATTGAAGGCATTCAAATGCTCTGCCACCGAGTCTCCATCTCTCATCCTCAGGTTATACAACTTCTTTCTCAGGAATAGTTTATTTACCAGGGACTTAGACTAATACAACTTCCCCAACTTTTCCCATAAATCCTTGGCTATAGCTTCCTTTGACACATTCAGTAATATCGAATCAGAGAGACACAGTCGAATTGTGCTCTTTGCCTTCTAATCCGTCTTTTTCCAGTCATCTGCAAAGTTCCTGTAGGTGCAGTACCTGGATCTACCACGATCCACTGATCTCTGTCCACCAAAATATCTTCCATCTTGAGCTTCCACAGCTCAAATATTTTCCCATTAAACTTCTCGATCTCCATCTTCAAATTGCTTGCCATTTCTTTTCACCTGAAAAACAATACCGCAGATCTCCCACTGTAACAAGGCTTATCACAGTCCTGAGCCAAACCCTTGACAACAAAGGCATCCCATTGAAGCCAATAAAGCTCTGATACCAAATGTAAATTCTAACCTTGTACAATGTCTACTGTAAACAAATATTCAAAAAAGAATAGAAAAGATACAATGGCAAATGCAAACATTACACAGATATTTTTTCCCTGGAAACCCAAACCGGGAAAACCAACATATATTATATTCATACATTGTGTTACATTGTTTACAATAAAATATACATATAGGAGCCAGCGGCATCCAAAACCCTAACCCAATGACTTGGATTAGTCCAAAACCCTAATTCCTTAATCGGAAATAGAAAACCATCGGCAAAAAGCCATGTGCCGAAAAACCACCTAAATATCATGTGGTCCCGGAAATATGTCGTCTCGGTGCGAAAAAAAATTTCCGAGGTGTTGCCCTCGAACCCCCTGCACCCCCCCTCTAACCCCCCTGCGCACCTGGTGCAAACGCTTAGACACTACTACTCATGCAAAGAATATAACACATACCCAACAGAACAGTTATAACAGTCAATTTGTCGCTCTTGCAACGAACATTGACTATATCAATTTAGACTTTGTTAAAATGTATAACGGTCAATATGGATAGTATCAAAAGGTGTAACGGTCAATAGTGAGCATATCTCTTGCGACGAACACATAATTTTGTTGAAATAGAGACAATAGTCCACCATCTTGATTATCGTCGCAAAACAGATGAAAGTTTGGTTTCATCGATAGAGCGATGAATACAGGGTGGATTAAGATCAAAATTGAAAAATTGAACTTTTTCTCTTGAATTTTGTGACGAAAGAGTGCTTTCATCACAAGTAGTCATCGCAATTTTTTCAATATGTAGTAGTGTCAGGTGCATTCTCAACCGTTGATCAAAATAAAGTGGAAAGATAACGTAAGTAGAATAGCTGAAGTGCTGAAGCAAATGGTGGCCATCCATCACAATGCTTGATTAATTCCTAGCCGATAGATTAAGCAGTGAAAGGATAAGTGTGAGGACCAAATCTAACCATTGATCTGGTTCTGCAAAATAAAAGTGAAAGGTCGGATCCATTCGATGAAATCTTGTTCAGAAGATTTGAAAAGTTAAAATCCCGAAGTCTCGAAGTCTCAACTATCATCCATCTTATCAGGAGATTAAATCGTGATCGTTGATTATGATAAGAACTCAAGCACTCGTTTGGCCTAAACATCTGGACAATGCCATTGGTCATATGATAAGATATTTAAAAGTTTGATCTATCGATTAAGAAGGACAGGTGTCCATGGATCATCGACTCTAGAACATTGACGTATGAAGGAAAGAAGGGTTTGAGAGTTGAAACTCCTGGAGCCCAGATCACGAAGTAAACCACAGTCGTTGATTTAGGAAGGTTAGATATGATCCACAGAACTTGAAAGGATAGATATGAACCATCAGTTCAGGAGCACCGTCAAGATCGTGAGATTGATGGTCCCGTTGCATTGCGGGGTTAGAACATGCTCAGGTCTTAATTTCTCGTGAGTGGGCCACAATCAAAACCAAGGTATTTCCAAAGGCATATATGACGCTATGTAGTAAATTACAAGGAGAAAATCGGATTTCCCTCAAACCACCTTTGGCCATGCCCACAATCACATGGTCACATGAGATCATCGCCCAAGGTCACATTAGCGGAAGATTGAGGAAGGCGCTAGTGCTATTAAGTTCCACATTGGAGGTTACACATTGAAAATTCAAAAAGCATCTTTGTGTATAATCCAACGAAATTGATCGAACCGAATCTGATCGAAGGGTTTTTGTTTCATCTCATGATTTCTTGATCAATTACGATTCAGTTACACTAACTCAATCATTGTTCTTGAGTGGTTGAATCATTGTTCCTGAGCATTGGAATCATGATTCCTGACTGCTTTTGAGATTCTTGACTTGAGCATTGGAGATGCAGAGTGTAATGGATGATGAGAGTAGGAATAAAAGAAAAATGTCATGATAGAGAGAGGTTGTTGTTTCTCTGTAAAAAGTAGTTGAACTGTAAGAAATGAAGATCACAACATGAACTAAGGGAGAAAATGTAGAGATGAAGAAAATAAGTTGGGCAGAGCATAAATGGTGAAAACAATAGACTATATGAGAACTTAAGCACAATAAGATGTGAGAAGGAAGACACTGATGCAGGAAGAGAAGACCAATGTAGCAGAACAGTGATGAGATTGGTACGTCATTGATAAATACTATATCACTGTAATAAATTTCAGCAAGAAAATATTTATATGTCAGGGTGGTAGGGTGGTTCTAGGGAGGATTGTTGTGCTCAGAGTTTCAAGTGGGTGCTTGAACACAGGGAGTTGTAGCTTCCATATGGTTGCAGCCAGAAAAACCAGGGTGATATGGTGGTGCAAGGGAGAACCATTGTTCTCTGTTATACAGGTTGGTGCCTAAGTGACTGGAAGTTGGTTATATAGAAACCAGAGATTTGGATCTCCTAGAAAGTTGCAGCTTGTAAAAAAGAGGTGGTAGCCTTACAAAGAGTTGGTGCTCATAAGAATGATAATGTACAGAAAATAAAGACTACTTATCATATGAAGAAGAAGAAGTTTTTTCCCTTTATGGGTTTCCTCAGGAATATCTGTCTCTGTATCCTTCATGTGTGTGGTTGATGTTGAATACTATATTGCTTACTTCCCTGAATTATTGTGATCATCATTGAGTGTTTTGTAATGAGTTTAAAATGGGTATACTTATTTAAGCATAGTGACAGCTGATTCACCCCTCCCCCCCAGTTGTCTAACAATTATGTGTAAGGAATCCATGAATATAAGTATAGGAATGTATATTGAACATCTATTTTAGCACAGAGTGCAGCCCGAATGCCATAAATATAATAAAGAAGAAACTCTTTTGTGGACATAGCCAAGGAGGGGGTGAACAACGGTAACTCTGTGTCAAATTATGTTGTTGAATGGTTATTAATACTTTTATTTTGTTAATTCATGTATGTATGCTTTTATTCCCTTCTTTTACTATGGATGAATGCTATCTTTATTGATATTTTTAATAGATTCAGGTGCAATAGCTTAATTGTATGTTCAAAATCCTAAATGACAATAATAAATATTGATATGCATATGGAATAAAGATTGATATGAAATAGGTTAGGTTAAATAGGATACATTGCAAGAAAGGATATTGTAGGTATGACAGAGCACACCTCCCTTCTTTCCCTCCCCATTGCATAATCTTGGTTCCTACAGTCCCCATCACGATACCTCAGGTGAGACATCGTATAATCGTAGGTCATACTAAAAGGGTCGGTATCTGTAGGATTTTGTTGGACTAATTACCTTGAACCTAGGGTATTGAACCATCTTGTGCATGCGCCAAAAAATAGTTCCATTACCGAGACTCAGAATCTAAAAGTGAGGGAATGTTTTAGATACTGACAAGGAAAGAGATAACTGAATGGCTAAACAAAAGGAACACGAATTTGCATAGAAGGAGAATAAAATCCCTTGCTTAAAGAGTAAGAAATAGCTGCAAAGGTATGTGTATAAAAACTTGCATGAGTTATTTTTTGGTAAATTTCCTAATATTTTAGCAGAATGGCTAGAGTTATTTGTGGAAAAGACTGGCAGACAAAGGCTAGTTTCACCAAAGAACTACACTTTTGAACTAGTGAGACGAGTAGACATAGTAGACAATAGAACGTCATGTGCTGTGGAATTTTAGTTGGATAGTATATTAGGAGGTTATGTAACATAAATTTCCATAGGATGTACCCAAGATTACAATGTTGTAAAAAGAGACTTCTTTAAAGGTCCAGGAGGAAGATTCATAAATTTGTTAGCTACCAGGATAACAATGTCACTATGTGATAAAGAAGTGATGAAAATGGGGTCAACTAGCTAAATAAATTTACACACATGGAGGGACTAGGGTTTGATAACTAGTAGTTGATATGAGGGTAGGAAAATGGATAGATGAAAGGGAGACTAATAATGGAATATAAAGAAGAAGGGATATCAGAAGGAGAAGACGAATTTGGAGTCTTGTGCAGTGGGAGAAGGTATAAGAAGTTGAGAACTATGACTGGGAAGAGAGAGCAGTGCAGTGAGTACCCGACATAGACATCCATATCATAGAAGTAAAATAGATAGAGGGAGAAGAGGAAGATACCCAATTCGATCCAGTCATAGAAGAAACAGTAATTCCTTTCTGAGCCAATTCCTAGGTTTAAACAACAACCTCGTGTGCATCACCTAAATCTAACGAGACGTTTGAAGATATCTCTAGAGAACTTGTAATCAATACAGGAAGTCAGAGCAACAGTATCCAAAGTAGTGGTAGTGGTACCGGTAACCAGACTCAACCAGCATCACTAGAAAGGGGTCCTACACCCATAACATTGAAGGAGTAGAGAATACACTAATATTACCATAGTTCAAAGGAATTGGATCTGAGGATCCATAACAACATTTGTTCGTATGGGAAATCATATGGAATTCAAAGAATTTCCACGATGAGGGTGAAAAGATTACACAGCTGGCAACAAATTTTATAGGATGCACTCTAGTCTGGTACATGAAGCTCCAAAGTACTACACCATCGAGTCAAACAAGGACATTATTGGAGACTACACAAGCACTATTAAAATAATTTAAGAAACCAAATTTTGAATTGAAATACATTATTGAGATCAAGGAGATCAATAAAGTACATACTGAGTGAGTATGGGAGTTTGATCATAGGTTCAAATATGTGATGGGGAGGTTAACCTTTCAAATAACCAATCAACAACATAGAGAGTGGTTCATTGCAGGATTGTTACCTCACATATGAAAATCTTTAATACAAAAAAATGTTACGTCACAGTCCAAGGAATTGGAAATTGCTAGGAAATTGGAAGCCTCTCCACTCAAAGACAACAACAGAATGACATAGATACAAAACCAACTACATGCATTAACAATTCAATTGACATAAATCACAAAGGGGAAAGAGAAATGGGATCATGTATGGTGCACAAAATGCAGGACTGGAGGTAACCAAAAAGATGAATGTCCATCCTTTGCATAATACATAGTATCCAGAGTGCCAAACCCGGTACTAGGAGGATGATACTATGAGATATGAAAGAAGTGGGGACATAACCCCCATGAGTTCTAGCTATTATAGAAATACCAATATACCCCAAGAATCTTACTATGTAGCTTCTGCAAATAATTGGGACATGAAGAAAAATATTTTCGTGCATTTGATATAATGAGGGAGTGCACGACATACATGTGCAAGATTCAGGAGGAGAATTTTGTGAAGAAAGGAGGAGGGAAGTATAATACTCCAAGAGGATTTAATCAAGTAAATCGCGGAAGATTCGAGAGGGGGAAAGGTGAAACAACCTTTGGGCAAGGAGGAAGAGGACCCATAGTATTATATAACTGTAACCAACCGGGACACTTAGTGTGAGATTTCCAAAATTCCTGCACAACATGTACTTACTATCGGGGCATTAGAACAGGTGACAAATGACTTCCCACAACTGTGGAAAAATGGCAAGTTAGAGGGGATCAAAACCATAACCCAAATATTCAAAAGAAATCCACCGAAATATAGGATGAAGGACCTAAAATAGCAGTCATTATGCATGGAGGAACCAAAACAGGGATGGATGCAACCAACAAAAAGGCATTGATTGAGAAGTGGGTAAAGAAATCAGAAGCACTTACATGAGAATTTGACCCACAAGAAGAGAAGGAGACCTATAAACAAGTAAGGAAAGAACTCTTGCGATAGGACTAGATAGTTTCCACATATGCTACACCACCTATGGGGGATATGCATCCCACTGAGGATAGGGTCATGACCAAAGGATCACTGGAGAAGGTAAGCACCTGAGGAAATTTTTTGCAAAGTTGCCTAGAGTTGGTCAAAGATGAAAAGGAATTGCATACAAATTATGCTCTATGATTGATCACTGTACTCAAGGGAAGGAATTCCTTACTGAAAAGAATGCAGTGAGTAAACTACTGCGCAAGAAAAGAACAAATAGAGAATTTAGGTTTAGCACGCAAATTGGAGAATATGACATAGACAATGTGATATTAGACTTAGGGTTCGATGTGAATGTGCTACCTAAGAAGACATGGGAGAAGATGGGGAAACAAAAGTTATCATGGTAACCCATCCAAATGAGACTAGAAAATCAATACAAAATAGTACCTATTGGGATATTAACATGAATACATGTGAATATAGATGGACTACACAACATTGCAGATTTTGAAGTTATTGATATTGTGGATGACAACCAACCATATCCAACGTTAATGGGATTGGAATGGGACTTTGATAACCAAGCCATTATCAACATGAAAAGGCATAATATGGTATTGAAGTTAGAGACCTGAAAGTGACTACACCCCTAGACCCAAACGAATGAAGGAGGTACATAGAACCAGTGCTAGGTGATGAAATCAATCACTTGTAAAACATGACTGCAAGGATGGACGATTATGTTAACCCCACTACAGAAGAAGCACCGAGTTGGGGAAGAATCAATTCGTGTACATCAGACTCAGAAGCAGGTCTAGAAAACTGGCAACAAAAGATGCATGAAGTCTCAACACGGTGATGCGCATGCATGACCATGTCATTACATTGGATTGGAATAGAATTGTGGAACCCGCCCAAGTATAACAGATTGACATATGTAACAACTTTTGTACAAAACTTTGAAGCACAAGTACCAAAGAAACATAGGCTACTAGCTATGGACGTTGTATTGAAATCCACCCCTACAAGATGGTGGGTGACACACAAAGGAACCAGGGAATATTGGCAACAGTGTAGGAGACTAATCCAGATAATATTTAATACTGAAGAGGGAGATATGACACAAATATATACCAGGGAAGGAAACCCAATAGACCATGTTTCATAGTGTGAAAAAGCATGGAAATTAATCCGAAGGAAAGAATGGACACACAGGTTTATACATACCATGTATACCATTACAAAGAACTGATACTTATAAATGGAGATGCGTAGAGATACAACAAAATGGGAGTACATAACTCAATGATTCCATGTAAAACTTACCTTTCAGAGTGAGTCATCCCCAATAAGTGCAGTGCTACAGGAAATTAAATAGAAAATATTTACTGAAGAAGAAGCAATGGAAGTAATATCCATATGCAGCGCACATGACACCTTGATGACAGTTCACAAGTTATTGGAATGTTATAATGTGATGCAAGTGGATCAAGATGATGACGATCCTTGCAACATCTAGTTACATTAAATAGAGGGAGAAAGAATAGTAGATGGCCTAGAGGTGGAATCTACAACATATGTAGAGCGAGTCAAGACACACAAAGTTAATATTGGAACAGAGGAAGACCCTAAGTTTGCACAGATAGGGGATTAATGGGATGAGGAATCTGTAGAAATGATAGTCGATCTACTATGTGAATATCAATAATTATTTCCCACGACATTCTCAGAGATGAAAGGAATAGTGGGAGAGCTAGGGGAAATGAGGATCCACTGAAATCAAACACTAAACTAGTAAACCAAAGAACCTATAGGCAGAACCCAAGATATAAATAAAAATTCAAGGAATAAATATATTGCATGCTGAAAGTAGGATTTATCAAATGGGTTGAGTAATTGGAATGGATAATTCCAGTAGTAGTCCAGGACAAGAAAAAAAGGGTATAAGAATATGTGTCAACTTGAGGAAATTAAATGATGCATGCCTGAATAATCCATTCCCAACACCATTTATAGATGAAGTACTGAAAAAATTCGGTGGCCAAGAGGCCTATTCATTCATAGATGGTTTTTCAGGATACCATCATATCAGAATTACACAGGAGGATAGACATAAGACTACATTCACAATGAAATGGGGAAGTTTTCAATACATAGTAATTTTGTTTGGGTTAAAGAATGCCCTTGCAGTGTTTTCTAGGGTAGTTGTTGAAGTGTTCAAGGAGTTCATTCACACGTTTCTCGAAGTGTACTTGGATGAATGGAATATATTTATCCTGTTACAAGATCATGTCAAATTGCTACGATTGATGTTATATAAGTGTAGACAAAATCATATATCCTTCAACCTAAAGAACTGTATTTTTTGTGCATTGTTTGGAATATTATTGGGACACATCATATGCCAAGAAGGCTTGATAGTTTATCCCAAAAATATTGCATTTATTCTGAACTTACAACCACCCACATCAGTCAAACAACTACGTGAGACATTGGGTCATACTGGGTATTACAAGAAATTTATCAAAGGATATGCACAAATTACATCACTAATGGAAAAATTGTTGAAACAATATGTGAAGTTCCAGTGGAATGACGATTTCCAAAAAGGAATCGACATGTTGAAACATAAGTTAGTAATTGGGCCAATATTGATTTTTCCATATTGCAGCAAGGAATTTCATGTACATGTGGATGCATCATCAATAGCCTTGGGTGGGATCTTGTCACAACCAGGTGACAAAGAGATAGATCATCCAATCACTTTTGCAAGTAGGAAACTATCAACAACGGAGAAACGTTACACCACAACATAATGTGAGGGGTTGGCTATGGTCTATGCACTGCAAAAGTTCAGACACTACTTACTAGGTTCACACTTTCAGATGTACATAAATCATTCTGCGCTGAGATATCTAGTCAACAGGAAAGTGTTGAGGGGAGGATATGCAGATGGATAATATTGTTTCGATAGTATGAATTTGAAGTAGTATTAAAACCAGGTAAAATTAATGCAAGACCAGGCCACTTGTCACACATTTTTTTCGGGAGAAGAGGAAGGAAACCTGGATGATAGCTTTCCATACACACAATTATTCTTTATTAAGATGGTAGATGATTATTTTACATATAATTTACAGTTTTTTATCACATGAATGGCCCCTTCAGACATAAAGGTCACGTAGAAAAATAAATTAGTAGTAAAGGCTATGGACTACCAACTAATTACATAAATGTTATACAAGTTGGGCGCAGAGAGAATACTACGAAATTGTGTAGTTGAATATGAAATACCAACTATACTGGAAGAAGCACATGATGGGATATCATGAGATCATTATGCAGGGAAATCCATTGTTTATAAGGTCTTACATGCAGGGCTATGGTGGTCTACACTCCACAAGGATGCAAAGGAATACTTTCAGACATCTGATGTTTGTCAAAGGGTCGAAAAACCCTCCAGAAGGGATGATATGCCATTGAATGCACACTTTACATTACAGGATTTTGATATGTGGGATATTGACTTCATTGGAACAATTAACCCACGTTCAAGAAGATTAGGGGTGATTCAAATCATTACAACAACATAATATCTAACTCAATGGGTGGAAGTCACACCAGTCCTAGGTTGTAGCACAGAAACTGTCACACACTTTTTGTTCAAAAATGTAGTAAATCTATTTATATGTCCTATAACATTGATGAGTGATCAAGGAACAAAATTTATCAATAAAACCATAACATCTCTGACTAAAGAATTCCAAATCCATCACCAGAAGATCACGTTCTACCACCCATAGGCTAATGGCACAATGAAAGTATTCAACAAAGTCCTAGAGAATGCAATAACAAAAATATGCAATGTGGGAAGAGATGGCTGGGAATTAAGAATCCCTATGATATTATGGGCATACACGACAACGAACAAGAATTTAACAGGAAAACACATTTCAAGTTGGTCTACATATAGGAGGAAATAATGTCGATGGAATTTATTGTACCAAGCATGTGCATCACAGCTATCACAGATCTGTCAGATTTAGGTGAAACACGTGAATGACTTTCAAAATCGGTACAACTTGAGGAGGATATATTTTCCACAGGGTTTCATCAACAAGTGCAAAAAGAGAGGAAAAAACCATGGCATGACAAACACATTAAGTTAAAAAAAATCCAAATAGGCGACTTGGTACTACTATATGATAACAAGTTTATGCAGGACCCAGGGAAGTTCCACATGCACTCATTAGGACCATATGCGATCCAAGGGGTGACAAAGGCAGGTGATACATAGTTGGAAACACTTTATGGAGTAGCATTGAAAGGAAGAGTGAAGAATAGTCGGCTAAAAAAATATCAAGAGGTATGGCAAGCTGTTCAATAGGAAGAACCATGCAAGAAGTAAAAAAAAAAGAGAGACTACGCATAAACATACTGAAAATAGAAATTACACAGGTAGGGGAAACTGCGCAAATCAAAGAAACCTGACGCAAAAATGTTCAAGTATGTGATAGTGATTACACCCTACCACGTGCCGTGATAACTATCAAGTATGAAAAAGACATAAATAACAGTTATGGATGGATAAGGACAAGCCCTAAAGAAACATTTATCACAATTCATACAACCCCTACAAGGCCCAGTCATAAAGCTACCATATAGACAAGGATTAAAAGAAAATTTTCGTCGATACACATGATTAGGTGGTAGTACACAACAAAAATATGCTAATGGATTTAAGAATAAAATGCCATTAACACCAACACTTATCACACTACGGGAAAATGAGACAGGCATGAAGGTTAGTGCACAACTGGAAAACAAGGCATAACATCTATCGAGATTTCCAAATATAGCTCATTGTTACTTAGCAATTAAAAGGAGAACTGAGAGCACAGAGCTAGAAAGAAACACAAAGCGATAACAACTACCAGAGACAAGATAACTATAGAGATGGTGCCACCCAAATCCATAGGAGCAACATCAATGGTACCAAGAAAGAGTTTCACTAGGGCTCTCGCATTCAAAACAGAGATTGAGGAAAGCCTAGGAGCCTCCTCATCAAAGCTGCCAAGGTTTCTTCATGATTACATACCACCGAAGAAGGATGAAGCCCCACCAGTCAATTGTAGAGGAATCCATATTACAGGATGGTGACACCAGACATTCCTGAGGTAGTCATCATTGATGAGGACATGCAGGGGAAGGTGCCTCAGCTGAAATATGTTGATAATGACATTACCAACATGGAAAAGTTCCATGAACTTGTGCCTTGTGAATACCTAGAACTCTAAATAGATCCATGGACACAAAAGAGCCTACTAATGGTTAAGGTCTGGGATAGAGGATTGGAGTGCACATGCCTCCTTAACCTGTTTAACATCCCCCACTTCGGCTGCAACAATGAAATCAATGCATGCGTCAAAATCTTCCTATCTTTCATACATGGGGAATACATATGGTTGGATAGGCCAATTTATATTGATACATAAATTATAACATGAATCACTCGACTTCCCACCCAGGGGAAAGACCTTGTAATGCTATTCATAAACAATAAGGAATAACGAGCACTGTGGGAGGTTATGCAAAAACAAATTTGCACGGTGAGAGGGATGTGAAGTTTAGATGTGCCAATGATATGCAACCTCATAGTTCGAATTGTTAGAAAAACAGGACCGCGGAGCAATAAAATAAAACAAATGCAGAAACAAAACACAGAAGACACACAATACAAGAGAGACACAGATTTACGTGGTTCACCCAGTGTGGGCTACGTCCACCAGAGAAATTGCCAGGTCCTTCCTTTATTATTTTCCAACAAATGAAGGGATACAACCTACAACAAAACCCGCTGTAACTTCCTCTTCTTTCTCTCACAGTCTCCTCTCTCAGAATACAATTTCACCATCATCCATAGCCGCAATACATTTCCCTCATAAAAGAGGGTTGCCTTCTAGGGAAAAAAACCCTAACATAATCTCTACTGTTAGATCTGCGACCTTATAATGAATGGTTCAGATTTACAATGAAATTACAATATACTTTTACAAGGCATTTTTTGCTTCAGGGGCTTTGCCCCCG
>JASDQU010307545.1:12830-26686 GCA_032191745.1 Picea mariana
CCCCCCAGCCGGGGGGATAGCCCCCCCGGACCCCGTAGAGGGGGTACCCCCCCTCTGCACTCCCCCGCGTGGAAGAGTGTACATACTTCTGGGGTGTAAATACTTCATGGGGTATAAACACGGCTGAAAACAAGGACCTCTGAATCAGGAAGATAATCAGGCTCCACAACCAACACGAATAGCCACACAAATTCTATCCTACAAATTTCTTCAGAAATGCCGAAAAGATCAAGTCCCATTAATAGTGACCGCAGAGTAATGTGTCAAGGGCACTACAATAAGTTGGGCCCCTTTCTTATTTAACCAATTCCTACTAGACTACTCTGAAGTCCAAGAAAAAGGGATGTAGTTTCACTACTCTTGAATACTGATCTTAATTTCCTTCATAGCATGGGTAGAGTGGGAGTATGCGCAGTTCTTAGGACTGAGGGGGAAGCCATGCGTAGTGGAAAAATACTATATATGTTTTTTATCAACAATCAAGAGGTGGTATATGGACACCAACGTAGAGTTTTTTCTCTATGGTGAAATAATTTGACAGACTATCTGGAATGCACTGTGCATGTCTTCATAACTGGTGGAGCAGAATTTTGTGCAGATAGAAACCACATGTATATAAAATCCAAGAAGGATCCATGGAATGAATGAGTCCAAACAAATTATAAGATAACTGAGGAAGACATCCATCTGGTCATGCAAGATTGGGAACCAGAATAGAAAATACCAGTAGAAGGGGACACGATTGTGCAGGAGGGGAATGATACAACAACACAACACATAGATGTATAAATGAACTCTCCAGGAAATGGCACAGAGGGCACCGATCAAGGAAATGATATAGAGGAAGAACTAGAAACAAGGCCAAGTGATTAACCTCCACAACCCTTACATCAAACAGGAAGGAAATGGTCAGACCAAAGCTCATAGTCAGTTGCATGGAAGAAGAAAAAGGTTGGAAAGACTCAAGTCGTCTATGACTTAATAGACGATGAAATGGATAGAATTGGATAAAAAATAAGGTATTTCATGAAATAAGTCCTTGAAGAGACAACCAAGCAATAAGAAGCGCTTCAAACGAAGGTGTGGGATCAATTATTGAGGCTACAATAGTTACTAGAGACAGTCTAATTGGCACCGGCACCAGGAGCAGGAAAAACCCAACAAGGCATAGCGAGGGAAGCATGGACTTGGGTATGAGAATGCAGAGTACTCAAAATATTGATACAAATAGTCGAGTTACCATACCCCAAAGTACAGAAGATGCTACAAGGACTTAGTCACGTGGACCTCTTCGTCTCCTAGATTCCAATGGAACTATTACAGGACTTGCACACAAGGATCACACAAGAAATACGGTGTAGAGAAAATACACCACTACGCTACAGGAAAAGTGCACAGTCAAACAACATGTGGAACTCGTAGAAAAGGTGAAGAGTGAAGTAGAATAATAGGAAGAGAAATACAACATAGAAAAGATTGAAGTGGAGGGAAAGGATGAGAAAGCCTTAAATGATAAAGTTGAGGCTGAAACAAAGGTTGATAAATCCTTGAAGGAGAAGAAATAAGTTGAAAAAATAGCATAGAAATTTCACACAACTATCCAAGAAGTATCGATGGTGGTAGAGGCCATAGTCAAAGAACAATTAGGAAATATTAGAGAGGCTATATAGGGCCTTCGCATAAATATCATAGAATTGGAAGTGCGCACAAAACTGGGGAACCTAAGAAAACCTAAGAAAAAGGAACCTTAATATGAAAAGGAGCGAAGTTAAGAAAAAATAGGAGTGATAGTAGCAATGACATAAGAAAGAGAAAAGAGGAATTCTCATGAATTTTTGTGATTGTAGGTTGTTATTTGTAAATAATCCATGAATGTCAGCATAGGAATGTATATTGAACATCTATTGTAGCATAGAGTGCAACTAGAATGCCATAAATATAATAAAGAAGAAAATATTTTGTGGACATTGCTCAGGAGGGGGTGAGCCATAGTAACTTTGTGTTGAATTATGTTGTTGAATGGTTATTAATTCTTGTATTGTGTTAATTCATGTATGTATGGTGTTATTCCCTTCATTTACTATGGATGAATGCTATATTTACTTATATTGTTAATAAATTCAGGCGTAGTAGCTTAATTGTATGTTCAAACTCCTAAATGACAATAATTAAGACTGATATGCATATGGAATTAAATAATGAGGTCAAGTTAATTAGGATCTAGTGTGTGAAAGGATATTGTAGGTATGACAGAGAGAACCTCCCTTATTTCCCTCATCACTACAGAATCTTGGTTCCTACAGTTCCCATCACAATAATTCAGGCGAGACTTCGCCTGCTTGCAAGTGATGCAAAAAGGGACAGTATCTATAGGGTTTTATTAGACTAATAACCTTGAACCCAGGGTCTTGAACCTTCCTACATGCGTGCCAACAATTTGAAAACCTAAACTCCCACTTACTCCATTTCTTGAATTATTGCTAAATGTTTACTACATATCAATAAGAAACTCCTAGTGAGGAGATGTCTAAGAAATCCATTTTTGTTTGAATTTACTTATGCATACCATTGTGGTACTTCAAATCTAGGTTTCGCTCAGAATATTTTATACCCAACTTTGAGCGCAAGGTATGAAAAATGTTAGTGTACTCTAGCACCCTCTAGTCTCTTTTCTAACATAGAGTCATCCATCTCATGTACTAGCCATCATAGTTTCCAACAGGGTAAAACTCCTCCTTGAGGGCATCTACAAAGTCTTCCTAAGTGATTTCTCTCCTAAATGGCATAGATGAATTTTCAATGTACCTCTCCTAGTAACCTTCCCACAAAGATTTGACATGCAGAATGGATTTTAGGAGTGTGAAGGTGATCTTTTGGCTCTTGGAAAATTTTTAGACATAGTAATAACCTTCTAGTAGATTCAACCATTTTTCTAGAGAATCTACATCTTTGGCCTTTAAATAAGGGGATATCAAAATTGAATTGTACCTTAAAGGGTGCCACACCTTCGAAATGGTTGTTTGTTGAAGATGTCTTAGCTAACATCAGTGGTTTCTAAAGGATTTGAGATATATTGTCCATCATCTTGTTCATTTTCTGCATGAGGAATCCATTGAGAAACATCTTGAATGGATCTCATGCTCTGTCATCTCTCTTTTCTTCCACCATGGGAGGTCGCTTGGGCTGGAAAGAGTGTTTTTCCTTAAGAGAAACTAGCACAAGACCCAAATCTATATACCCTGACCTCGTTGGGGACATGCTTTGAGAAACAAAAAGGAGAAGACTACTCTGATACAATTTATTTGGATTATGTTGAGAACGAAATGAAGGCAGAGATATAACAAAGAAACAACAAAAATATTGGAAGAAACACAGTAATACAATTGAACTCAGATTTTATTAATGAATGGAATGCAAATACTGTAAAGTTCAAAGCACACAAAATTTTTAGAATGGGGTAGCTTATCTCTAAAGAGAAATAGATGTTGGCTATTCTTCATTCACAACAATATTTACATCACACATCATTGCATGCTTAAAGGACCTCCCTCACCTCAATTATATATGAGAGAGTGAAAAGAGAATAATTCACATAATGGATGTAGGATAAATTGGTCTAATTTTACAAAATTCCATAGGCATGTAAAACACTAGGAATTCCCCAGAGGTCATCCATCCCAGTACTACTCTATCCCAAGCACACTAAACTACAAAGTTCTAATGGAATCCAGTTCATTAACATTGTAGGAAATACATTCCATTACAAATGGAGATGGAATTACATTACATTCCCCATCAAAAGGGTGAATGCCATGGTTTATCAAAACTAGAAGCTTGGAAATGTTGATTCAACGGAGAAGGTGGATGGCCACCAAGATCCACCTGGATCATTCTCATGAGCCATTTTCAAATCATTCTCTAAAATAGATAAAAAATTCTCTTATATTTACATCCCCAACGAAATGATTTCAGTTCCATATGGTTTTATCAGAGATCAAATAATTATGAAGATAAAACTCACAAAGTAAATTTCTTCTCTTATATGGACTTGATAAATACATATTACAACATGTCCTTCTAGTACCTTTTAAATCCATAGGCCTATTAGAGACAATTCCTTCTATCTGAAATTTTAACCATTTTCTTTCAAATACAATGCATAAACTAGTGAAGGTGACTTGCGTGTCAAGGTGTTTGATACTAACTCACTAATTTTTATTATTCTTTCTTTTAAGTTTTCAATTTCTTCATCTTTTTCATTGATAAATTTTTGTTTCTCATTTATTTCCTCTTTCAAATGATCATGACTCTTTTCTACTATTTCCAACTTTCTATGATGTGTATCCAAATGAATATACTCCTATTTATGGGAGTCTACCAAGTTTTTCCATGTATATTTTTCCAAACTCAACCCTTTTCGTTGCTACCTCAATTGTTCAATTTCATCTTTCTCTACAGTTAATCCCTTGAGTTGCTATTTTAATATTTTGATCCATATTTATGAGTGGAATGAAATAAAACACAAATCTATAACATTAACACAGATATATAGAGAACAATAATAGAGATATCATGGAACTTAACTTCTATTCAATAAATAAATATGTTGAAACAGTAAAATGTGGAATGAAAAAAAGCTTTCTCGAATGGTGGTAGCTAATCTCTGAGAAGAGATGTGGCGGCTATGTGCATTCATCTAACCATAGTACAATGAGGCGTATAGGCCCTTTTAGCATGAAGAAGTAAAAGAAAAAACCCTATACATCTAAAAATATAAACCTAGGAGATGAAGCGCCAAAATTCATGTGGGCTCCGATGGGGTAAGTTGGTACATCAACTTCCCGGGGTCCTAAATTTTGCATATGATCTTTGTTTTAGGTGCAGGATATCCCATTGGAAAGGTATATATGAAGAATAGAAATTATGCCATCACACTTTGACTCTGTCTATAGTGTGATTTTGGCGGGCCCAAAAACCATTGTTTAGGACGTCAAAACGACCCCGTAAGTTTAGGACCCAAAAAGGTATAAAAAAAACTACCCAAAAAGCTATAAAAAAGCTACCAAGATGAAAAATATAACTACCAAGATCAAAATTGTTTGTGAGCCATATGGAAGAGGTGAATGGCCACTGATATCCACTTGGATCAATCCTCCCTCCTTAGGAAGCAATGTTCTCAATTATGTTGATTTCCCCCATCAAATGAGGAAATTTATGTTGAATTTGGCCCTGGTTGAGCCACCTTCCTTCATGTAGGAGTTGCCCTGCTTTGAAAACTTGATAAAGATGAAGCTTCTATTGGTGAGTTACCTATTGGCATATTTTTTAGGAAGAGTGTGCTTGTCATTGATGGAAAGAACAACAACAATGATGGAAAACATGAAAATCATAAGCTCAGGAGGAGGATCAAACAGTGAGCAGAGATCAAAGCTCGAAATAAAAAATGTAAGCTCAGGAGGAGGAGCGAACAATATGCAGAGATCAAAGATTGGAAGTAAAATAATAATCTCAGGGTGAGAAGCCTCAACAGCTGTCCAATCAAGAAATTTATGGTTTTGATCGTCTCATATAACGGACGTCGGTCATATGAGTGACCATAGGCTTGAGGACTATTGGAGGATTATGAACGTCGGATCTACAAGCCAAATCAATGGTAGGGATAAATTGTGGGGATCGAAAGAAGAATTAAACATCTTTCTAGTTCCAATCCTGCAATTGGTCTAGATCATCAGATCTCATAGACTCAGATATCGATGATTGTGGTTTATCCAACAAGCGATCATATTAAGTTGGATTGAGTTGTGACCATCGGATGTGCAATCACCAAATCAACAACAGGGATATATTGTGGAGATCAGAAGGAGAATTAAATATCGTGCCAGTTCCAATCCCACAATTATTCAGGTTTGTCGGCTCTTATAGCCTCGAAGATCAAAGATTATAGTTGAATCACCAACGACGCACAACTTCAAATTGCAGAGTTTTGGTGATGAGTTAAATCACTCGCAAGTTGTGTTTTCGCAACCATACTTGATCGTTGATATTCTTTGAAAATCTTCACAACCGCTGGATCACTTTAAGTGGAAGGATAGTATAAGAGTGGATAAAGGGTTGAGAATTTTATTATCCGAATACCCGTCAGCTGTCGGATCATTTTAGAGTGGAAGGACAGGATAAGCGATGTAAAAGATCTGAGATCTCATTTATGCAAATTTTCATCAACTGTTGAATCATTCTAAGTGAAAGGACAAGATAAGCTAGAAGAGTTGCATCACAGACAAATTGAGCCATCAATCCAAGATCATGATTGACGAAAAACATTTAGTTCGGGTATAAATATGCAAGGAGGTTAACCTCCAGAAAAATCTCACTTCATATTTTTCAGTTTGAGATTTGAAAAACCCGAAGCCCAGAGAGCCAGAAATCCAAAATGAATAAGGACCATCGGATCTGGAGAACATACAATGACCATTATATCAGGGATATCTATGTCAGCAGATCATGTCAGTAGAACACGTCAGCAAGGATGTGTGGCAGACCACATCAGCAAGGACATGAGTTGTCTGATCTCAAAGATCACTTTGAGTGTAGTCTCAACCGTTGATCATAGTACAGTGGAAGTATAGTGTAAGTTTGAGAATTTGAAATATTGAAGTTCTGAAGGGAGAATTTCCAACAACCGTCCATCTCAATGTTTCATTAATCCCTAGCCGTCGGATTGAACAATGAAAGGATGAGTGTAAGGATCAAATCTGACCATTGATTTGTTTCCATGAAATAAACCTTTTGATCTTGTTGAAAGGTCAAATTTCCAAAGTGAATGAGGATCATTGATCTGAGAGGGACACATGTCAATGGATTGTCAACTCTGGTAGTTTGGCATATGGGAAAAGCGAGGTATGATATTTGAAACTCTCGGAGCCTAGATCACGAAGTAAATCTCAATCATTGATTTAGGAAGGGTAGATATGATCTGCAAACTTGAGTGGATAGATATGAACCATCAGTTCAGGAGCACCATAAATATTGTGAGATCGATGGTCCCATTGTATTGTGGGGCCAAAACATGCTCGTGTCTTAATTTTTCATGAGTGGGCTGCAATCGAAACCATGGTTTTGGAGAAAGGACACATGGAGGCTCGTAGTGAATTGTGGGGTGAAAAGAGGGTTTCCCTCAAACCACCTTTGGCCATGCCCGCAATCGAATGGTCACATGATAGCATCGTCCATGGTCACATCAGTGGAAGAGAGGGGAAGGAGTTAACGCTTCCAGGCTCCACATCAAAGTATAATACAACGACGCTGATCAAACCGAAGCTGATCAAAGGGTTGTTGTTTCATCTCATGATTTATTGATCAGTTACGATTCAGTTACACTAACTGAATCATTGCTCCTAAGTGGCTAAATCATTGTTCCTGAGCATTGGAATCATGTCTCTTGAGAGTTATGAGATTCCTGACATTGATCATTGGATATGTAGAGTGTAATGGATGATGAGAGCATGAATAAAAGAAATATGTCGAGATAGAGGAAGGATGTTGTTTCTCGATAAAACAAGTTGGACTATATGTAATCAAGTAGAGAGCATGAACAGTGTGTGAGAGATGCAGAGATGAAGAACACAAGCTGGACAGAGAAGAAATGGTGAAAACAACAGACTATATGAGAACCTAAGAGCATGAGAAGAACAAAAGAAGAGAAGATGGAAAGAAACAACAAGTGGAGCTGAGCATGAACACACAAAACTATACAAGAATCACAGAACAAAGAAGAACCGGTAAACATTTAAATGTTTGTATTATTGTAAAGTATTATTCAAGCAAAGTTACAGAAAATAGGGTGGTAGGGTGGTGCTAGGGAGGACTGTTGTCCTCAGAGTTTCAAGTGGGTGCTTGAACACATAAAGTTGTAGCTTCCATCTATTTGCAGCCAAAAAAACCAAGGTGGTAGGGTGGTGCAAGGGAAAACAATTATTCTCTTTTATATAGGTTGGTTCCTGTGTGACTGGAAGTTTGTGCTTCCATCCAGTTGGTGCTGGAACACTCAGGAAGTTGGTGCTTCCTTCTAGTGGGTGCTAGAGAAACTAGAGATTTGGTGCTCTCAACAAGTTTCATCTTTCTAAAGAAGAGGTTGTAGCCTCATTTTGAGTTGGTGCTCAAAGAAAGATGATGTACAAAACTTAAAAGACTACCTATCATTCCAAGAAGAAGAGGTTTTCTCCCTTTATGGGTTTCCTCATGAATATTTGTCTCTGTGTTTATCATGTGTTTGATTGATGTTTATTATTTATGTTGTTCATTACTTGCATAATCTTGATGATCACTTGAAGAAGGTTAATAACATTTTAATAGGCATAAAACTTTTTAAGCACAGTAACAACTAATTCACCCCCCGCCCCCTCTCAGTTGCATTAGTATTTCCAACAATTGGTATCGGAGAGGGTTCCTTTTATTTAAAGGTAGATCACTAAGATTAAACATGAAAAGTCATGAAGTAACTTCAACCAATAAGGATCCCTTGTTCAATGGAACAAACTTTACCTTCTAGAAAGTTAGGATGAGAACCTACATAATGGCTTTAGTTGCAGATGTGTGGGATGTGGTAGAGACTGGTTATGTAAAGACAGATGTACTAGCTAATAAGGATGACAAGCTAGAATTCAGGTTCAATGCTATGGCTATGAATTATATTCTGAGTGGGCTTGCAGAAGCAGAATTTGTAAAAGTTATGCACTTAGAATCTACCAAAGAAATGTGGGACAAACTCATTAGCAGTTATGAAGGTAATGAGAAGGTAAAGGATGCCAATATTCAAACCTACAGATTATAGTTTGAACAACTAAAAATGAATGAGGATGAAACAGTTAATAAATTTTTCTTAAGAGTTGAGGAGCTTGTGAATGCCATGAAGGGTCTTGGTGAGAAGATTGAAGACGCTTTTTTAGTTCCAAAGATTTCAAGATCTCTAGCAAACAGATTTAATCCAAAAGTTTCTGCAATAGAAGAAATGAATGATCCTAATACTTTGTCTATTGATCAACTTCTAGGAACTCTAACTTCTTATGAAATGAGGATTAGTAAGGATAAACCCACCTCTAGAGAATCATCATTTAAAGAAGATAAGAATGAGGATTCTGAACCTGATGAAATTGAAGCAAATTTGTGAGAAGACTAAAGAAAGGATCAGGAAAATACCAAGGAAAGATTCCCTTCAAATGTTTTAACTGTGGAAATATAGGTCACTTTGCATCTAAGTGTCCACACAATAAGAAGGACCAGAAATCTGAAGGTGAAGAGAAGTACAAATCCAAGAGATTTGGTAAAAAGAAAAGTTTATGTGTAAACAATGATGACTCTTCAGAAGACACAGATAGTGACTCTTCCTATGGAGATAAGGTTAATGAATTTGTGCTTATGGCCAAAGAGTATTATGAGAATAAAATAACAGGAAGTGATGTTAATGATGAAGAGGTTGTGGTTGATATGGAAGGAGTTTTAATCAGTTCTTTATAAGAGATTGACAGACTCAGACTTAATAAGAGAAAACAAAAACAGTTGTTGATGCAATTTGAAAAGAATGGTAAAAAACCTGATGAAGACTTTTCCCTACTAAAAGTAGAGTTAGAAGAGGCAAAGAAAATAGAGGACACTCTGAAACAACAATTATCAGAGAAGAAGCCAAGATGTGAAGCCTTGAAAGAAGAGGTAGTTAAAACCAGAAAAGAGATGGAGAAGTTTAAAGCATTGTATCTCCAAAATCTTCCAAGAATTAAAGCCTTAGCAGAACTAAACGACATTATGAGAAAACAAAGATCTCCCTTGTTAAATACTAGTTTAGGCTATGTAAGTGGATCAAGCAACAAACAAATAGAAAGAAAAGAGCCAGTAAAGATGATCAAGTTCCATGTCAGCAAACAATCAAGCCATGTGAGTACTCTTCCACCAAAAGATAATAAATACAAGATGATCCCTGATAAAAAACAAAGATATCATAAGATGGAGCAACAAATGTCAAGAAGAAGGCCATCCTTTAGGTACCAAAATTTCTTCCATGGTTACTATTTTTACTTCTCTAATTTTGGTCATAATATTGCAAATTGTCAAATTAAGTTTAGAGACATGCAACTAAGGAGATCAAGAAATAAACATTCTTTGCAACATAGAACTAAACATCCAATGAGTAGACAAAGTTTCACCGGTCACTTTGACCTATTGAACAATGAGCTCGAATGTTATAACTGTCATAACTTCGGCCACAAAGCTGCAAACTACCATCTGAAGAATTACAAATCAGATCCAAGGATAAAACTCTTAGCTAGAAATTCCAGCACATGGAAAAAGAAAGATAGTGAAAAATGTGGTCTAGTACTTTCATCTCAAAAACAAAATAACCCCTGGTATATAGATAATGGATGTTCCAAGAACATGAATGGAGACAAGGATAAGTTTTTGTCTATAATTAAAAGAAAAATAGGAAATGTGACCTTTGGAAATGATGAACCAGGTAAAATCAAGGGTAAAGGGATGGTGAGTTTGAGTAATGGCAAAGGAAAAGCCCAGGATGTTCTGATTGTAGATGGGATGAGACATAATTTGATCAGTGTAAGTCAAATGTGTGACAGAGGATGTGAAGTGGTGTTTACTTACAAATATTGTAAGATAAATTATGTAAACTCGGGACAAGTGGTGGCTAAAGGCATAAGGAAACAAAACAATTTCTATGTTTTGAAAGAAGAAAAAGAAGAATTCCATTTAACCAAGTATGATGAAAGTTGGTTATGGCATAGGAGACTTGGAAACCTAAATTTTGATCATCTAGTAAAACTTAGAAATAGTGGGGAAGTAAAATATCTTCCAAAGATATCAAAGCCATATGATTCTGTATGTAAACCTTGCCAAATAGGAAAGCTTACCCAGACACAGTTTAAATTTAAGAACTTTGCATCAATAGAGAAACCGCTTCAGTGAGCACATATGGATTTATGTGGACCATCAAGGAAGGAAGGAATGAGAAAATAAAATTACTTCATGTTGATTGTTGATGATTATTCTAGACTTGCATGGGTTGCCTTTCTAAAAGAAAAATCTGAAGCATTTGAAAATTTTGAAAGTGCTTAAGGCTCTAACTGAGAATCAAATAGTAAAAATACTGAAGGAAGTAAGGTCTAATAGAGGAGGAGATTTTAGTTCAAGGGACTTCAAATATTTTTGTGATAAACATGGGATCAAAAGAGAGTATACTATTCCAGGGACTCCATAGCAAAATGGAGTAGTTGAGAGACAAAATAGATCAGTTCAGTAGATGGCAAGATCAATGATGAATGAAAGGAATATTCCTTAGAGATATTGGGTAGAATAAATTCATACAGCAGTACATATTATTAACAAATCTCATCTCAGGCCACAAAGTGACAAGACTCCTTATTAACTATGGTTTGGAAGACCTACTTCAATCAAGCATTTTAAAGTTTTTGGGAGTAAGTGTTATATCAAGAATAATGATGAAAATCTTGGCAAATATGATGACAAGGCTGATGAAGGTATATTCTTAGGGTATGCTACAAACAGTAAAGGATACAGATTCTATAATAAGAGGTTGCATAAATTGGTTGATTGCATTGACATAAGAGTTGATGAAGAGATCCCGGTACGAGATGTAAGCAGTGTTGAATCAACAACAAAGGATATATTTAAATTTGAGGATGAATAGGTCCAAGAATCATAAAAATGAGACTCTGAGTCAGATGAAGATACAAATACTCACACATGCTCAAATCAGCAGACAACATCAAATCCTTCCTCCAGAATTACTCAAAAGATTCATCCTGCAAGTCAGATAATTGGGGAGAAAGACAAAGGTGTACAAACCAGGAGAAGGATAATAAAAGACACCGAGAAATCACATATAGCCTTCATATCCATGGTGGAACCCAAGAATTTTAATGAAGCCAGTGAAGATGTAAATTGGTTAAAATCAATGAATGAGGAACTGGATTAGATTGAGAATAATAATACTTGGGAGCTTGTTCCTAGACCTGCATATAAGAATGTAATTGGATCCAAATGGGTGTTTAAGAATAAAATGAATGAACAATGAAAAACTGTTAAGAATAAATCCATATTGGTCTGTAATGGGTATGCACAAGTTGAAGGACAATATTTTGATGAAACCTTTGCACCAGTGGCAAGATTGGAAGCCATCAGAATGTTTGTTGCCTATGCATGTCATAAGAACTTTAACATATATCAGATGGATGTTAAGTCATCTTTTCTTAATGGATACCTAGAAGAAGAAGTATACATGGAGAAACCTGAAGGATTTTCAATGATAGATAATCTTGACTATGTCTATAAGTTGAAAAAGGCATTATATGGACTGAAACAGGCACCACGAGCCTGGTATTATAGACTGGACAAATTTCTACAGGACAAAGGGTTCAAGAAAGGTTATGTTGACAGTAATCTATATATTAAGTCTGAAGGCGATGATTTATTAGTTGTTTTGTTTTATGTAGATGACATTATTTTTGAATGCACTAATGACCCTTCAGTTCAGTGGTTTGCTAATTCAATGCAGACTGAGTTTGAGATGTCCATGATAGGAGAACTATCATATTTTCTTCGTTTATGAATCAATCAGAGTTCTGTAGGGATATTTATATCTCAAGAAATGTATTTGAAAGAGATGTTAAAGAGGTTTCAGATGGAAGATTCTACACCTGTGAGCACACCTATGGCAGTTGGTTGAAAGCTCAGTAAAGATGATATTTCACCTAATGTTGATCAAAGAACATATCAATCAATGATAGAAAGTCTTATGTACATCACATCTTCCTATCCTGATATAATGCAAGTTGCTCGAATGGTAGGTCATTATCAGTCTGCTCCTAAACAAAGTCATTTAGCAACTGTCAAAAAGATATTCAAATATTTGAAGGGTACAATGACTTATGGTCTCTGGTATCCTAGAAATCAAAATTTTCAATTAACAGCATATTCAGATGTTGATTGGGTAAACTGTTTGGATGAGAGAAAAAGCACCAGTGGAGGTGCATTATTCTTAGGTTATTCATTAGTAGCATCGCTTAGTAAGAAGCAAGGATCTATATCATTATCAACTATAGAGGCAGAGTACATTGTTGCTGCAACTTGTTGCACTTAGATCTTATGGATGATACAAACTATTGTAGATGTGAAGGTAACTTATACTGATCCCATTCCACTTCACCATGATTACACCAGTGCCATTAGTGTCTCGAATAATCATATTCTCCATTGAAAGACTAAACATATACCAATAAAGTATCATTTTCTCAAAGAGAAGGTTACAAAAATAGTTGTTCAACTAAATTACATTCCAACCACAGAACAAATTGCAGACATCTTTACTAAACCCATAGACAAGACACCATTTGAATATCTTTGTCAGAAGCTGGGTGTCATTCCTTCTCTCAACTGAGAGAGTCCATCCTGTCAAGGGGAGTCTCTGTTGGTTGAATATCTGATACCTCTGAAAAGTACTACAACAACTCAGGGGGAGCATGTTTTCTTTGACAATGATGTCAAAGGGGGAGAAAAGGAGTGGTCTAGATGCTACAATTGGAGAACTAAGCAGCCTTTCAGGGTTTCCATCAATGCCAAAAGGGGATATTGTTGGAATATATTTACAGGAAGAGTGTGCTTTTGATTGATGGAAAGAACAACAATGATGATTGAAAATAGGAAAAGCATAAGCTCAGGAGGAGGAGAAAATAGTATGAAGAGATCAAAGCTAGGAATAAAAAATGTAAGCTCAGGAGGAGGAGCGAACAATATGTAGAGATCAAAGCTCGGAAGGAAAAGTGTAAGCTCAAGGT
>JASDQU010307545.1:26736-78652 GCA_032191745.1 Picea mariana
TACCTCTGAAAAGTACTACAACAACTCAGGGGGAGCATGTTTTCTTTGACAATGATGTCAAAGGGGGAGAAAAGGAGTGGTCTAGATGCTACAATTGGAGAACTAAGCAGCCTTTCAGGGTTTCCATCAATGCCAAAAGGGGATATTGTTGGAATATATTTACAGGAAGAGTGTGATTTTGATTGATGGAAAGAACAACAATGATGATTGAAAATAGGAAAAGCATAAGCTCAGGAGGAGGAGAAAATAGTATGAAGAGATCAAAGCTAGGAATAAAAAATGTAAGCTCAGGAGGAGGAGCGAACAATATGTAGAGATCAAAGCTCGGAAGGAAAAGTGTAAGCTCAAGGTGAGAAGCCTCAACAGTTGTCCGATCAATAAATTGACAGTGTTGATCGTCTCATATAATAGACGTCAGTCATATGAGTGATCGTGGGCTTGAGGACCATTGGAGGATTGTGACCATCAGATCTGCAAGCTAGATCAACGACAGGGATGAATTGTGGGGAGAGAAAGAAGAATTACACATCTTGCTAGTTCCAATCCTACAATTGGTCTAGATCCTCAGATCTCATAGACTTGGATATCGATGACTGTGGTTGATCCAACAAGTGATCAGATTAAGGCAGATTGATTTGTGACCATCGGATGTGCAATCGCCAGATCAACGACAGGGATAAATTGTGGAGATTGGAAGGAGAATTAAATATCGTTCCAGTTCCAATCCCTCAATTAGTCAGGACCGTCAGAACTTATAGCCTCGAATATTGATGATTGTGGTTGACTCACCAATGACGCACAACTTCAAATTGTGGATTTTTAGTGACGAGTTAAATCACTCGCAAGTTGTGGTTCCGCAACCATCCTTAATCGTTGATCTTCTTTGAGAATATTCACAACCGTCAGATCACTTTAAGTAGAAGGATAGGATAAGAGGGGCTAAAGGATTGAGAATTTGATTATCTGAATACCCATCAGCCGTCGAATCAAGCTTGAATTCCCATCAGTCGCCGAATCATTTTAAAGTGGAAGGACAAGATAAGTGAGGTAAAAGATCTAAGATCTAATTTATGTGAATTTTTGTCAGTCGTTGGACATTCTAAGTGGAAGGACAGGATAATCTAGAAGAGATGCATCATAGACAGATTGAGCCATCGATCCAAGATCATGATCGATGAACAACATTTAGTTCGGGTATAAATATGCGAGGAGGTTAAGCTCTAGAAATTTCCCACTTCAGATTTTTCAATTTGAGATTTGAAAAACTCGAAGCTCGGAGAGATAGAAATATGAAATGAATAAGAACCATCAGATATGGAGAGCAAATGATGATCGTTAGATTAGGGAAATCAACTTCAACAGATCACGTCAGTAGACCAAGTCATCAAGAACATGTGGCATACCATGTCAACAAGGACATGAGTCGTCCGATCTAAGAGATCACTTCGGGTGTATTCTCAACCATTGATCATAGTACAGTGGAAGGATAGTGTAAGTTTGAAAATTTGAAATCCTGAAGTTCTGAAGGGCGAATTTCCGACAGCCGTCCATCTCAATGTTTGATTAAGTCCTAGCTGTCAAATTGAACAGATGAGTGTAAGGATCAAATCTGACCATTGATTTGGTTGAAAGGTCAAATTCCCAAAGTGAACAATGACCATTGATCTGAGAGGGACATGCGTCAATGGATTGTCAACTTCAAAAGTTTGGCATATGGGAAAAATGAGGTCTTATATTTGAAACTCTTGGAGCCCGGATCACGAAGTAAATCTCAGTCATTGATTTAGGAACGATAGATCTGATCCATAGACTTGAGTGGATAGATATAAGCCATCATTTCAGGAGCACCGTCAAGATCGTGAGATCAAGGGTCCCGTCGCATTGTGGGGCCAAAACATGCTCATGTCTTAATTTTTTGTGAGCGGGCCACAATCAAAACCACAATTTTGGAGAAAGGACACGTGGATTCTCGTAGTGAATTGTGGGGCGAGAAGCAGGTTTCCCTCAAACCACCTTTGGTCATGCCCGCAATTGCATGGTCACATGATAACATTGCCCATGGTCACATTAGAAAAATATAGGGGAAGGAGATAACACTGCCAGGCTCCACCTCAAAGTATAATCCAACGACACTGATCAAACTGAATCTAATCAAAGGGTTGTTGTTTCATCTTAAGATTTCTTGATTAGTTACGATTCAATTACACTAACTGAATTATTGTTCTTGAGTGGATGAATCGTTGTTCCTGAGCGTTCTGAGATTCTCGACATTGAGTGTTGGAGATGTAGAGTGTAACGGATGATGAGATCATGAATAAAAGAAAGATGTCAAGACAGAGGAACATTTTTATTTCTCGATAAAACAAGTTGAACTGTATGTAATCAAGTAGATAGAATGAACAGTGTGTGAGAGATGTAGAGATGAAGAACACAAGATGGGCATAGCAGAAATGGTGAAAAAAACATACTGTACGAGAACCTAAGAGAATGAGAAGAACAAAGGAAGATCATATGGAAAGAAATAGTAGGTGGAGCCAAGCATGAACAGACAGAACCAGACCAGAATTACAGAACAGAGAAGAACTGGTAAACGTTGAAATGTTTGTATTATTGTAAAGTATTATTCAAGCAAAGTTTTATAAAACAGGGTGGTAAGGTGGTGCTATGGAGGACTGTTGTTCTCAGAGTTTCAAGTGGGTGCTTGAACATAGGAAGTTGTAGCTTCCATCTGGTTGCATCCAGAAAAACTAGGGTGGTAGGGTGGTGTAAGGGAGAACAATTGTTCTTTGTTATACAGGTTGGTTCCTGTGTGACTGGAAGTCGGTGCTTCCATACAGTTGGTGTTGGAACACTAAGGGAGTTGGTTCTTCCTTCTAGTGGGTGCTAGAGAAACTAGAGAGTTGGTGCTCTCAACAAGTTACATCTTGCTAAAGAAGAGGTTGTAGCCTCATTTTGAGTTGGTTCTCAAAGAAAGATGATGTACAAAACTTAAAAGACTGCCTATCATTCCAAGAAGAAGAAGTTTTCTCCCTTTATGGGTTTCCTCATGAATATTCATCTCTTTGTATATCATGTGTGTGATTGATGTTTATTATTTTTGTTGTTCATGACTTGTATAATATTGATGATAACTTGAAGAAGGTTAATAACATTTTAATAGGCATAAAATTGTTTAAGCATAGTAACAACTGATTCACACCTCCCTCTTAGTTGTCTTAGTATTTCCAACATTACCTTGGCCTATATTTTCACGATATGATCAGTGGATTCATGTTCCATGTAATACGGGTTTATTTCTATTGGTTTCAATTTTTCTACTATCTTTGAGGTGTCCAATAAAGGTGGAAAGTATGGCTAAAGGAGGTCCACAATAAACACTGGGTGCAAGCCAAGGAAGGGGGGAATGTTAAGCTCAAAATAATTTTCACCCACAACCTTGGTGATGGTGTAAGGTCCATATCAGAGTGGAAGAAACTTTCAGTGGGTTCCTATAAGGATTTATTTTTGCAAGTGCAACCAAAATTTATCTCCCATATCAAACTTGTGTGGCTCCCGATGTTTATCATGGAATTGCTTGTACTTGGCATTGGAATTATGTAAAATATCTTGAACCTATTGGCAGATGTGTTATACTCATTCAATGAAACATGTGGCTTTATCAGCTTCGGTTTTCACATGGGACGATTCTTCCTATGTGGACTTAAAGGGTAGTGCAACATCCATGGGATCCAATGGTTTAAATCCCAACCCCACCTAAAAGGGGATATGGTCGGTTGATCTATGTATGGCTCTATTGTAACTATGTTGAACATAGGGAAGGATCTCATCCCATGTGCATGGATGCTTGGAATTGTACATGCAAAAGATATGCATGATCATCATGTTGATGACCTTGGTCTAGCCATCTATTTTGGGGTGGAAGGTCATGGATTTGGTGAGATTGGTGTCCCACTGTGACCATAGGCTCGACCAAAATGTGTTAATGAACTGGTTGTCCTTATTTGAGATGATTTTTTGTGGTATTCCAAAATGTACCCACACTCATTTGAATAAGATCTTGCTAGTGGCCTCTGCTGTGATGCTCTTCTTGTGGGCGTCTAGAAACACCATCTTGGAAAATCGATCAACAACCACGAAAATAAAGTCATTTCCATGCTTGTTCGAAGGAAGGCCTAACATGTAGTCCATTGAGATGGATTCCCATGTCTTTTAAGGAGAAGGGAGAGGAGTGTACATGCCTTGTTTCTTAATGGTCGGTTTGGAAATGACACAGGCTATGAAAGACCTGATATACTTGATGACATTCTATCGAATTTTAGGCCAATAGAAATCTTGTTGCAACACTACCACTATATTTTCTACACCAAAGTGTCCTTTCAACTAATTGTAGTGAGCTTCCCAAATCATATTTTCTTTCTCTCTTGATGGAACACAAAGGTGGCCTAGATGGCACAACAATCTATTTTATGGATGAAAATAAATGATAGTTTTTTTTGTTCCCAACTAATGGTAGGTAGTGGCGAAGTCAGGATCTCTCTCATAGAGTTGGGGCCATCTGAAGGTCTCATGTCTGCAGGAGTGTAGCACCATGTTTAGTGTGGCAATTGGAGGTCAGATGAGGTAGTCAACGACATGTTCAGTGCTCCTTGTCTTATACTTGATGTTGAAATGGAACTATTGTAAGTATGTGGACCACTTATGATGGTGGTCATTTTGCAATTTTCCTTATGTCTGCATGGAATGTAGAGGCTTATGATCAGTTTGGATGATTGTCTCCTTCCTGAAAATGTAATTTCTTCATTGGCAATATCCTTGTACAATGGAGTACATTTATTTTTCATAAGTGGGGTACTTATCGACAGTATATGATATCATCTCACTATGATAGACCACATGATGTCCATGCTAAGTGAGAAATACGCCCACAACATATTCTGAAGCATTTGTCTCAATCTCAAAAGGATGTTGCAAGTTGGGTAATGAGAGCACTATGGTTGAGGATAAGAATTGCTTTAAATAATCATATGCTTTCTATTATGACTAGCCCCACATGAATATTTCCATGCCACCACCCCTGGTCACTTGGCTAAGAGTCCATGCAATGTGGAAAAGTCCCAACACAAATCTACGATAGAAATTGGCAAGGCCTAAGAATATCCAAAGCTCAGTAAGTGTGTTTAGGGATGGCCAATCATGGATGACCTATATCTTGGTCGGATTGACATGCACCCCATGCTCATAAACAATGTAGCCTAGGTACTAGATCCTGTTCATGCCAAAGGATCATTTTTCAAAATTTGCATATAGCTTGTGTTTTCATAGAGTGTGCAGAACATGTTGAATATGTTGCAAGTGTTCCACCCAATTCTTGTTGAATATGAGGATGTCATCCAAATACACCACCACAATAGAATTAGTGAAAGGATGCAAGATATCATCCATCATCCTCATGAAAGTTGTTGGGGCATTTATCAAACCAAAGGGCATGATCAACCATTCAAAAATACCTTCTTTGGAATTGAAGGCAATATTGCATACATCAGTCTTCTCTATTGGGTCATGGTGGTATCCAAACTTCAAATCAATATTATTGAAGTATTTGGTCCCCTTGAGCAAGTAAAAGAGATCATGGATTCAGGGAATTAGGTATCAATTCCTGACTGTGATTTTATTTAGGGCTCGATAATCAATGTAGAGTATCCAGGTCCTGTATTTCTTCTACTCAAGCACGATTGGGCTTCTAAAAGGTGATGAGATTGGGAATATTTTCCCCTTTTTAATCAGATCTTGGATCTAGCGCTTTAATTCCTCATTTTGTGATAGAGATCAGTGATAAATTGGCCCATTGGGTATCGATGCGCAGGGGATCATATCGATTGAGTTCTTGACCTGACAATGCAAAGGTACCCTAGTGGGTGAGGAGAAGATGTCTTTGTATTCTTCCATGAGCTTATCCACTTGCTTCTTTTGCATGGAGAGACTTGTCACAGAGGCCATGGATGTGGCTTCCACCTTCCACTTGTTGAGGAAAAGATATGAAATGATCTTACTCAATCATTTTCATATTATGCTTGTCTAAAGAAAAATAGATGGGAATATCACCCTATATTTATAGCCAACAAAAATAACATCCTAACTCACAAAAATTGATTACAAGTGCTTAGGCTAGTCTTTTATCAATAGAAAAGCTTGCTGGAAATTTACTTTTTGTGTAATTTTCTGAATATAATAGTTGTTGAAATAAATGTAAAGACAGAAGTAAAGACACCGAGATTATAATCAAGACAGATGAGACATAAAGAAATCCTTTATTTCATTCCAATTCACCAAAGAGTCATTTTCTTTACAAAATATCATACAGAAATTTTGGACCAAAATCAAACTTAGACATCCCCGATGGAACATACAAAAGGACCTCTGACAAAAAACCAAAACTGAACTCTAAAATATGGATCAGCTTGCCACAGATTGTTTCCCACTTGACTCTGCACAATATCCCTTTTCAGTCATGAAAACTAATTCACAAACAAAAAAGTCTACATAGACTATCAAAGATAGATCAACACCTCTAAAAAACAAGTTTGTGAATTATGTAATTCAACTTTGAATATTGTTGTCTACAATAAGACCCTGCTATCATAAAAGAGAATTAGACTTGTGATGAATAAGTGAATGAATAAAAATTGAACTATCTCAACATAACTCATAGAGAAAACCTTAGTATGCCTCTCTTTCTATCCTCCCTATGTTCCTCCCTTTCCTTTTTCCTTTAATCAAATCAGAGTTGGTTGAGGTAGTTGAACCACCTCATTAGTTAAGTTAACTAAAGATTCAACCAAATTTTTATTTAAGGGGGAAAAGTAATAATCATAATAAAGGTTATAAATAAATAATAACTAGTAGGTGGGGCCCCTTGTGACTCCCTTTAGCTCATAACAATCAAACATAACTAGTTAGTTAAGCAAAACACGCCTCCTTGTGAATCCCATCATCATATCCACATTTGACAATTTAGCTCATGATATTTGAAATTATTTTCAAAAAAAAAGTATTACTCATATATCCAAAAATAAAACATGTTGTCCAAAATATCTTGAAGCCAATTGTCATCAACAATAGATAAAATAAAAACTCAAAATCCACATTTTCCACTCTGAGATGCAATATTTCCTTGAATGATGTTGTCACCTTTTGATTTTCCTAAATTTTCCTTTGGTCGCATTGATCCTCTAGGCCTAATATCGTTGATCACGTGGGAACAATCGTCCCTCAATTGCATCCGGGAAGACACGAATTTTTCAGAGCCATTGTAGGGTGAGGAAGGGGCAGCAGTGGATTTTCCTTTGTCAAGGGCATGATGGAATTTAGTTTTCAACCCTTTTCTAGCATGAGAGGATTGGACTGGTGAGTGAGAAGGAGCATCCTAGATAATGGGGCTAATAGAAGGGGGAGTAGGTAGGGATAAATTGGGCCAGCCACGATGTTGAGAGACTGTCGGGTGCAAAATCTCTTTCCATCCATCATTTTCAGGAACCTCGAGTTGCAATGAGATGTGAGGAGGCACAAGGATACCAGGGGCTTGCAAAACTTGGAAAGGAGTCCTTTCAAGCCTAGGTGGGACCACTCCTTTCCCAATCCAATTGAAAAATCTGGCCTGAAACAACTGGTCAAGATCTTGTGAGTCAGCATAAAAATGTATGGAGAACCTTGGCCTTCTTGGGCCTCTGTTCTAGTTACCTCTCCCTCGGTTTCCTCGACCATGGCTACCTTGGCTGAAAAAATGCATTCCTGCATGCATGATTGAATAGAAAATAATCTTTTAAATAACCATACATGGAAACTCTTAAAAATATGAAATAGATTTGGCTCAACAATGTATCAAACTCATGCAATCCAATCCATACAAATTGTTTAACTGTTAATCAATGAGAAGGGGGTGGATAAAAGGTCCTGGGATATGTGAGGGGTTTGTATTGAGTGAAACATGATATGATGAGGGGAAAAACAATATGGTTACTACTCAAAGACAATAAAAATCAACTACAAACCAAAGAAAACATCACTTTAATTCAACCAAGACGTTGCTACTGCCAACTACTTCAACACATAATTTTTCTTGATTGTAATCAATTGTTTTTTTTTTGTAAGTTAGAGTTTTTATTGAATCCTGATAAAAAGTTACAGATGTATGTTGTTCCTAATCAGATGTGGCAGTGGTTCCCTTCTAGAAAACCACTGCTACCCTTAGTTCCAAAAAATAATGTTGTTTCTAATCATACGTGGCAGTGGTGCCCTTCCAGGAAACCACCACTGCCAATTGTTCAAAAACTATATTGTGCCATGTCGATGCCATGCAAGGAAGTTGCTAATATCTATAAGTAAACATAATAAGAAAAAACGCAGGCCAACCTTCCATGGTTTCCTGTAGATGAGGGGTGACATAAACATCAAACATAGAAAATATTAGAAACCTGGTCTGAGCCTTGGCCCAGTGTAGACCTGTCGCGCCTGTGACTTGCCCTTGTCGTGGTCCGCTATTTCTTGCCAGAGGTCCTGAAGAGAGGACATCAACTTGTCAAGATGGCTTCAATGATATACATCTCTGTGCTGCATATCAAGAGTAATTGACCTAATTTCCCCCACGTCCATTTTGATGTCACCCAGGTCCCTTTTAAGGTAGCTCAAGGTGTCCATGACCATTTCTCATTCCTAGAATTTGTCACAAACCTGGCATAGGAGGAGTGAAAGTGGGGAAGATGAGGAGGAGGAGGTAGAAAGGGTGGGGAAAGAGGTGTTGGGAGGGTGGGGAAAAGGGGAGGGGGGGGGAGGCACGTAACCCAATGAGTTTCCAAAGGTGTCAAACCACTCGACCCTACAGCCATAGGGATTCGAGAGGAGGGAGAGATCAGTGTTGGTCTCAAGGAGTGGTTGAGCAGGGATGGTCGCATCGACTGGAGCCAAGATGGGGAAAACATTGCCCTTAGGAGAATGAGTGGGGATGGGAGCATCGACTGGAGCCAAGATGGGTAAAAATTTGGCCTTAGGAGGATGGTCGGTGTGGGAAGCTTCCTCCCCCTAGCCGCATACCAGGTGGCATCCCTTTTATCCTTACCTCTGAGGCGGGTCATTTCAAAATCTAGTGATGGCCTTGGATAGAAGACACATAGGAGCAACATACCTGTAGAGATGAGGCCCAAGATTCAGTTCCTATGAGCCGAAAGGAGGATGCACCAAAGGGGAGGCACGAGCCTGGACAGAATGAGAGCCAAGGTAATCAGGTTGATCAAATGGGGAGGGGGAAAATGGAGATCAGTGTGCTTAGAGATGGATTTAAGAAAGCCTGTGAGGATGAGTTGATGTGACTGAGGAAGCCCCACATGCAGCACCATGAAGACTCTCATGCACCAGAGCTTCCAATTTGTGCCGGTGAATGTTTTTGACGGAGGTTTGGAAGGTGGCGGCAACAGAATTAAGTCCATAAGGTGACAAATATGGTGGGACAAGACAAGTCAAACACCAGATGGCTAGCCCCCTGGCTAGGTGGCCTTCTCGTGGTTTGATCACACCCTGAGCTTAGAAGCACCCAATCTGTGGGTTGATCCTTGGTGTTTTCTATGTTTTTGCATGTGATAACTGTGGGGTGGGAAGGATTTGAGGTGGGGGAGCACGCGAAGAATTCATCCTCTAGCTCGACTCTGACATTAGCCAGCAGGTCGATAACTTGATTAGTCATTCTCTGTACATGGGAAGGGTGGATTAACCAGTGTGGCTGGAGGGTGATTTGATTCTGAGAATTCCATTCATAAGTCTCCATCTTGGAGAAATTTTCTCTGGGTCAGCCCCATTAAGGAGATGGGAGAAGAGATTTATGACAATTTGTGAGTCACCCTTGTTGATGATGAGAAAAGGCTCTTGTTTTGTGGCCTCTTGTAGACCACAAAGGATTCCCCATAGTTTTACGGTGTTGTTGGTGTTGTGGCCAATATTTCCTATTGTGATGTGGAGGATTTCCCCTTTGTTGTTTTGAATGAAAGTGGCGTATCCCGCAGGTCCTAGATTCCCTCTAGAGGCCCCATCGAAATTTAATTTGTGGCACCTTGTAGGTGAAGCTTCCCATTGAGTGGGGGTAATCGTACAAATGATAGCAGTGGAAATTTTGGGGTGGAGTTTGAGTTTCCAAGCACTGAGGATGAGACATTCATTCGGGGAGCATTTTAAATCTTGAGCCATTCAAGGATGCAAGGAGATTGTTTCGTTGAGATTGGAGTGGATTGTGGTCCAGAATTCTTGACAGGTCCTGGTGACTGTTTGAAAGGTTTGTCTGTTCCTTTATTTCCAAATTTTCTAGAGAATGAATCCTGGTAGCAACTGGCAGATTCTATTGAGGATGGGGGATTGAAAAGCTGAACTTCACCATCCTTCTATTGTTTCTCGGAGTCCTATGCGATTCCTGTATGTGGTTCTCATTAGATAGGTGTTGTGGTCCCAGATGCACGAACTATAGGTGCACATGTTTAGGAGATGATTTTGATTTTCCTCCTCTGAGCCACATAACTGACACCAGAAAGGACCGATGAAACCCCTTTTCCTTAGATTTTCCCAGGTGAGAATGTTGTTGTGTGCAAATATCCATAGGAAAGAGTTGATTTCCGGCCATGATTTTTCTTCCCAAAGTTTTCCCCAAACCTCTTCCCATTGTAAAGAGTTGTGACCTACTCTTAGGTGGTATGCTTCTTGAACATTGAAGATGCTTGTGGTGGAATGTCCCCATTGGAGGATGTCATCCCCTTGTTGACTTAGAATTTTTCTTGAATCAAGGTGATCCTGCAAAGGTTGGAGATTGAGATCAGTGGGGATGTTCAGGTCCTTATAGGATTTCTTCTAGGTGCACTAGATTTCCCTTGGGGAATTTGGGTTCCAGAAATCCTTCAATTTGATGAGTCCTTCTTTATTCGTGAAAGGGATGAAGGCGTTGAGATTTGGATTTGTATTTAGGGCTGGGATTTGTTTCCAAGAGTTGATCTAAAAGAGAGATGAAGACCCACTCTACAATTCCTAGAATGAGTGTTATGTGATGAGTCCCCAATTATTCCTGGTCGCGTTCCAGATGAGCAAGCCCAGGCTCTGACCACTCCACCTGATGAGCTCTCTTTATGGGATTGTGCGAGTGTATTGTTTCCTCCAAAGATGAGCCCAAATATCTTGAGGTCTCTTTAACCATTGCCACCAAATTTTAGCTCTGAGGACCTTGTTGAGAATAGTTGGGTCTCTGAGGCCAAGGCCTCCTGATTTCTTTGGTTTGTAGACTTTTTTCCATCATAACAGGGTGAATTTTCACCCTTCTAGAGAAATATCCATTGTATATGTCTTAAGGTGCTGAGTATGAAATTTGGGGCCGCTAGGGTTGAAAAAGCGTATATAGGGAGGGATTGAAGTATTGATTTGAGAAGGATGAGGTTACCAGGAAGACTGAGGGATCAGAAGGTCCATAAGGAGAGTTTCTTACAGAAGCTGGACAACAGGGAGTCCCAGGAAGCATTTCTTATCGGGTTATCAAAGAGGGGGATACCCAAGTAAATAGAGGGGAGAGTGTTGTGAGTAAAACCCAGGATTTGGGTGAGGTGGTTTTGGATCTCAATTGGTGTGTTGAAAAATAAAACTTAGGATTTGGTCATGTTCACCTTCATGCTCGAGGTCTCGCAAAAGAGGTCAATGATGGATCTGAAGCATAGGGATTCTTTGGCTGTAGAAAATACCATTAGGATTATGTCATCCACAAATTGAATGTGAGAGATAGGGGGAGAGATACCATGAGGGGTGAGGCCAGAGAGGTAATTATCAGTAATGGCTAGATTGATAGTGTGACTCATCCCTTCTTCCATAAGAATGAAAAGAAAGGGTGAGAGCAAGTCCCTTTTCCTGATTCCTCTTGAGGGGGAGAAAGGTTTTGATGGAATTCCATTGATGAGACTGTAATCAATTTTAGAACAGGGAGTGAAAAATTAATGTGGGAAGGTGGTGGGGTTGTAATTATCAAAAAGTGAAATAATGGTGGGGGATGAGAGTGGGTATTTTTCATAAAATTAATTAAGTAATCCATATAACCATTATGAAAAAGGAAATACACCAACCAAATGACCATTGTAATCCAATAACAACTACTATGTATTAACTAGTTCACTATTCATAACCAAATAATTACACAGTGTCACAATCAATATCACAATCAATACAATATGCATACCACAACAATCTGTAGGGGAGATCTGTTTTCTCCCATTTATCCGTAAGAAATTTCCAAATAAATACACAGTCAATTATTTTCACTTTGTACATCAAATGCAGACATAAAAAATCATGCTTGATTATGTCTTTACATTTGTTTAATAATTAAACTGTGATGTGCCATATTGTCACAACACTCGTCCCTATCACTGTTTTAGAATGCATGCCATTAATTCAACATACCCAATGGAAAATCAACATAATGAACCATATTCATCTTGCAAAGATCATGGCTTGTCATTTAAACACCCAGATAACCAATCACCATTTCAACTCACACTATGCTGGGAAATATACAACCATTCGACAAAACATAATTTCTTTCCTATGAATGTACAGGTTCTATTTTCTTTGACTCTAAACATTAAAATGATGGACTATCCATCCAACACAACAAGGTAGCAACAACATACCTGACTGCATAATACAAATAATCGAATTGCAACAAAGCTATCTTTGAGTGCATAACTAAAAAATATCCATATCATACACAGTGGGTAGCCATACCTCAAACACCACAATGCAACATTCTCATTTGACAATTCTAAACACACAATCATAGTATCATCAACTCAACCCATTTTGTCGAGCTATCAATCTAATACAATATTACTCAAATTAATCAAACTGCAATCAAAACCATGTTGTGTAAAAATCGGGTTCATCCTTGATGACGCAATAAAATAACCATAACGCATATAGTGGATGGAATTGCCATAGTCATCATGGTTGCAATAACCACTTGGCCAAAAAACTCATAGTTACAATGACCATTTATTCGTGGTGTAGGAACACCACACATACAAATGCATTACGCACGAACATCATTAAACAATTGTAACTAATGTCGAGTTTAACATCCCAATAATCTTCAATGTAAGAGACAGTGATTGTGTATCAACCCCAATCTTCAATCAACCAATTCAATGTTGAGCCTATTACTTGGACTGTCATAATAATAAACAACCCAACCTGACATGATGTGGAAACCACACATACCCATGCATCTACATGAAGCGACGCTGCGACTTACTCAATTAAAACAATACTTAGTTATCAAAACACAAGGAGAGTGACTGTGTATTTGATCTGTCCAATTAACCATTTAGAGTTTATCCATTGTAATAACACAGGAAATGACTAGATACCAAAACTGACATGATTGTCACATGATCAATTGGGTGAGCCTGTAATCAATTATGTTGACAATACATACCAATAAAAAATAACCAATAGTAAACCGGACATGCCATGACAATGTTCTCTATCAATCCTCAGACTTGAGGAGTTAAGGGTTTTCTTTATGGCCAACACAAAGAGTCTAGAGCCGACTCTTCTCTATGGTAAAAACCTCCGATACCAACGATGTATACATAGAGAACACCAAAATTTACTCTGTGGACAGGGTGACAAAACCCGTGACAGGAGAGGTTATAGCCAGAGGAGCAAAGCTCCATTTCAGCCTTGTAATGATACTTAGCACACGCAGAGTATAACCCTTGTGGCTCTCTAGTCAACCAACTACAACACTGAGGTGAAAATAGGTCCAAGAAGAAGCAACATAACCCATTGTGCAACCATAGTAGAAAAACAACACAATGCCCAAGCGAACAATGTGCAGTGACACAAGGCGCTTCCAACCATCAAAACCCATAAAGCCAAAGCCTGGGTATGGTGATATGAAATGCAAGAGGACAACCAGCCACAAAAGACCAAACAAAAACCCTCCAACTAAAACTAGCGAGGATGAAAGAGAGCCTCATGGTTGCTAATGTTCAAAACAACGAATAACATTGTGACTTAAAAACATTTTTGCAGAGCTGACATCAATTTATTCCAAAGAAAATCACAATTTCACATAGTTTCCACACTTAAGGAAAGAACAACCCATACATTTGAGCCAATATCCATTTCATAAATAGAGGAGAATCATGGATGGAAAAAAAAAGACATACCTATGATCAAAACACCTTAAAACGCGATTTGGTCGAGGGATTCTTCTCTGCTAGGAAGTCAGAGCATAACCAGAACAACACAGTTGAACAATATACCGATTAGGGTGGCGGTTAGTGGAAGGAGTAAAGGTGACATGCAGTAAATGCACGTTGCCTCCACCCTCTAGTCATTTAATTCATCAATACATGCCAGCCAATAATCCATTAACTCAATTAATTAAACCATGTATCGAAACCATCAGCCATTAAAACCAACAACGTGATCCATATCAACTTATTCTTCCATAACATAATCAACATGCATATCAACTATATAACTCAAAAAATTGCATAGCTATTAACTTAGTAGCTAGGATAACAACAATCCATTAAAAATCGATTCATGTAGTATAGTATATAGCATGGTTTAGTTTCTTCCCTTTGCTTTTATATTGCCTTTGTCCTTTTTCCAATTGCTTGTATATGTTATTGCTAACATATTTATTGTGCAGGTATCCTAGTAATAGATCCCAATAACAGATAGCAGTGATAACAAGGATAACATAGGTCATTGTAAAATAAAACTTGAGCCTAGAGCAGCATAAAAACACAAAACATGCCTTCTCAATCACCAATAAACCAAGATTATATCACCATGTACATAGTGTCGAACAATATCACAACATCAAATAAGCACCAGAACTAGTCTCGAATCTATAAGGGGTCCCACCTACTAGTATTATTTATCTTTTATAATAATAGACTTTAGCAACACTTTGCGGGAAAAACTTCGTTGTGATTTTAATCATCAACACCACTCACTTTGAGCATGAATCAAGAAGAAGAAAAAATTCTCGGTCTGAGAGGTGACCTTCCTTCATTTCTTTCTAGAGATCAAGGAAATAACGGTACATGGGACTATCTCGAGTATCCTATATAATTTCTCGTCCAAAGTAATAATAACACTATGAGGCCTAGACTCATATATAACATGAAGTTTCCATAAACAAGTTTGGCTGAAAATAACATCACAAAATTTAAGGGGGGTTACATCGCACAATACCTCATATTTTAAGGGCTTGATGTCGTAGGCAAGGTGACACGGTTGGATGACATGGATATTTCTCCCTTGGTGGAGCCATCCAATGGTGTATGTTTTTGGGTGTGGTGTTTTCGACAGATCCAAATACTTTATGACATTCAATGAGATGAGGTTCTTCTGGCTACCACTATAATTAACGATGAAGTGTAGCGGAGTACCCTTCACCCACATATGTGAATGAAAGAGGCATTGACCTTCCTCTGGTTCATCAGGTTCATCGGGATGGCCCTTGGTGGTGGTAGCAATGGTGCAACTGGGTTCTGCATCAATGATCATTCTCCCTTTTTTTGGTTTAGACTAAGATTCATAGCCTGCATCTAATTCAGAGGCTTTCACCTCGACCACCAATGACTTCTTTTAGTTCCATTCAATTGTGTTATTCCATAGGCTCTTATGGAACCTACACCATTTCCCAGTGTCTTTCTTTGTCTTCCCATTTTCCTTATTTGTTTGAGGTTTGGGTTGGTTTTCCTCAGGCTGCTCATCATTTCTCTGCCCTTTTTTCTATGGGTTGGGGCCACCTTTTCCCTGCTTCTTCTATGAGGGCTTTTCAAACCCAAACTTCTGTGTGTTTTTTTTAATCTTTCACTCGATTTTGAAAACACATTGATAGACTGCGCCCAAGGAAAATATGTCCAGAAAATCCATTTCTATCTATATTTATCTATGCATACTATTGTGGTACTTGAGCACCAAATGTCATTCAGAATATTTGATACCCAGCTTGTTGTGCAAGTTATAGAAGACATTGGTGAACTATGGCATTGTTTGGTCCCTTTCCTACCATAGTATGGTCTATTTTGTGTATAATTCATCATAACTTCCAACAGGGTAGTATTTTTCCTTAATAACATCCCTGAAGAAAACCCAAGTGGGTGCGACTACAAATAATGTAGATACATTTGTTTCATTTTTCTCATAGAAAGTCTCCCACCAATATTTGACATGTGGGACGGCCTTAAGGAGCACAAATGTAGTCTTCTATCCATCGAAAAAGTTTTGGCCAGAAAAATTCCCTTCAAGAAGGTTTAACCATTTTTATACAACATCCACATATATTTTACCTTCAAATATAGGAATATCAAAATTGATATGTACCTTTAAGGGGGAAGCGCCTTCACTTGAGGAATATGTGTCACCTGTTGGTAGCCATCAAAGGATTTGTGTAAAGTTATCCATCATCTAGTTCCTTTGTCGTGAGAGGGATCCCTAGAGAAATAGTTTAAAGGGATATCCTACCCCATAGTATCTCTTTTCTTCCCCCATAGGAAGTCATAGGGTTCAACGAGGCCGATCTTGCAAAGGCTCAACTAGTTCGAATCTCAACTGCTTATACCCTAACATTGTTGGGAACATGCACAGAGAAACAAATGAAGAGAAGACTGTTATGATACCACTGATCTAGATTTATGAGAGGAACAAAATGAAACACAGATCTATAAAATTAGCACAGATATACACAGAGAAATAACATAGATACAATGGAACTTAACTTCTACTCAATAAAGAAATCTATTGAAACTATAAAATGAAGAATGAAAACAATCTTTCTCGACTGGTGGTAGATAATATCTAAGAAGAGATGTGRAAACTACACACATTCATCTGAGAACATTACAATGAGGCCTACATGCATGTTTATCATCAAGAAGTAAATATAAAACCCTTGACATCCAAAAACCTAACCCTAGAAGATGAAGTGCCAAAAGTCATGTGGGGCCCGATGGGATAAGTTGGTACATCAACTTCCTTTGGTCGTAATTTTTTCATACAATATATGTTTTAGGTGCATGATTTCCCGTTGGAAATGTCTATCCAAGGAATACATGTTATGCTATTTCACTCTAAATTTAATTACAATGTGACTATGGCAAGCCCAAAAAAAGTTGTTTATAGCCTCAAAACAACCCCGAAAGTTTAGGACCCGAAAAGCTAGAAACAACTATCGAGATGAAAGTTGTATGTGAGCCAGCTGAAAGAGGTGGGTGGCCACTGATATCGACCTAGATCATATTTAAATTTGAAACATTACATCCGAGGGAATAGTAGTAGGAGTAGCTTCAGGTTTTACCGAGGAATATATGTCCTCCTTTTCAATGGTGAATAATGTTTCTACACCTTATGTTAACTCTTCATCGAACTACATGGACGATGAAGATCCTTAAATGTGATGCGAGATGATAGAAACATCATCACCTGGTCATCTTATCTTCAACCTATATCTCCATTTCCCTTGTTTCTACTAAGTCGCCTATTTTTTTTGCTATTGAGTGGATTGTTCTATTATCATTTCAATATCTTCTTCAACAGGGATGATGAGTTCCACAAATATTCCCTAGTCTACCTAAGGACACTACTGAAGACAAGAATGCTTAACAATGAGGTAAACAATACCATAGTGTGCCAATTAGTCACATTTTCCTTTTTGTAATTATTCCTCCATGAATTCTAATGAATTCAAAAAGAAATAAGGTAAATTTGTCTTCCTTTTCTTCCTCAGATGGACAAGAAAACAAAATTGGCATGCCATGAACTATTGGAGTTACTTCACACACACATAGGATTTATTTTTCCTAAGGTTTTTCCTTGTTTATTAGTATCCAGACTCCTATATTTTAGGGGAGAATATTCCACCTGGAGAAAATTCTCTTTCAGTTGACACTTCAGTTTGACTAGTTGAGTTGAGTTTATATGCTACATTGGTTTTGTCACCTTGAAATATAGGGATCATCACCATGATAATTCTAAATTTCCTTGGTATCATCACCAAACTGGTGCATTAGCCTTGATTCCCTGAGTTAACTCCTCACTACTCTCTGTTCAGTTAGTTAACTGAAGACTAGTTGACTAGTTGACTAGTTAACTCAACTAGGTGGTTGTTCACTCCCGTAACTGCCTGAGAGACTAGACTAGGTGGAAGTTCACTCCCGTAACTACTGGTGTGTGTCCAGATCACTCTATACCACCACTATGGCACATTGGTTCTCCTCAAGTGCGCACTCATTGAGTTATATAAAGTATATCATGTGTAAATTATTCATTATTCACAATGGTTAATGAGAATTCTTTCATTCTTTCTCTCCTTCTTTTTTCTCCTTTTCTCTCTGCAAATGTGTGTATCATTTTTTATATAGATCTATTTTGTGTAGTTTCAACACATTTATATGGTATGAGAGACAATGGACTGCTAAGAAAAATCTACACCAAAATTGTTTTCAGGTACAAAAGATTGAAGACAATGGAAAGATGGATTTCCAAAAAGAATTCATTATTACACCTTACAACTATTTTTCATGGAAGGAGAAAATATCCATACATCTTCAAACCAGATGGTTTTACAAGTTAACCTTGAATACATATATACAATTGACATCATCCATATAAAAATCCAAGTATTTAAATCGCATGGATGAGGCACTCGGAACAATTTGTAGTCTTATTTCTCCCGATCTCCTTTTTCACATATCTTCCTGTAAGAATCCCATTGAATCCTAGACCACCTAGAAAGGGATATTTGGAAAATAAGATGAGATGAGGGGACACATGATGGAGGTGGAGCTTCTCACATTAGATCCAAAAATATTTGACAATATCCAAGATTTATTTACAAAATTCAACGATTTACTGTCGCAACTCAAAGCTTGTGGGGTTGATAAATCGAAGGAGGAGAAAAAAATAGTTCTCACCATTCTCTCCAAGGTTGGTCCTAAATTATCTTTATTCATATCCACTTTCCATTGTGTCAGATTTTCCTCCATACCCACCTAGAATATGCCTTCTCTTGAGGCCTTTATCGAATCCTTGACACAAGAGCAAACCAAGCTCATCAACATGGGGAAAATCAAAGGCCCAAAGGCACATGCACTCACTGTGCAATATGGCAGCCAAAAATATCATAAATATAAATATAAAGATAAACGAAAAGCTCATGCACATTCGAAGAAGGAAGGCTACACAAAACCCTTCACCGATGCCTCCAGATACAAAGGGGAAAAGGGAAGAAAAGGGGATAAATGCATGAACTGTCACAAAGGATTCCATTTGGAATCCACATGCATGAAACAAAAATAGATCTGATGTCTCAAATACTTCATAAAAAAAACCTTGGAGATCACATCCCCAAGAGTGCCAAGAAGAAGAAGCCAGAAGATCTGAATTCCAAGAAAGACAATTCTAGCCATGCCTTGATTGCCATCAACTCCTCTCACGATGCTTGGATTGTAGATTCAAGATCATCACATCACATGGCTTCCTCAAAAGCAGTATATTGTTCTTTGGATGCATGCAAAGGTCCTCCCATTCGGATGGGGGACAAATCTTATGTCGAAGTCACTAGCAAAGGAAGAATTGAACTCACCAATGGAAGCTTCGAGAACGTGTTGCATATTCCCAAAATTTTTGTCAACCTTCTCTCCGTGTATCAAATGACGAATTAGGCACTGAAAATAAAGTCATATTCACACCAAATTTTGTGGACATCTACGACATGCAAACAAACTCCAGGGTTTCTACCAGTGAGGTAAATCATGAGTCTAGATTGTATACATTTTCTGAATTCATTGAACCTGATTCTTCTTTACCGCTTACTCATGATAATGAAAGTAGTAGGATATGGCATGAAAGGTTTAGACATTTGAATTTCAGATACATGCAATAGCTTAGCAAGAAAATATTGGTTTATGGTCTACCAGACATCCATTTATTCAAGGGAGTATGTGAGGGATGTGTTATCGGAAAACACCCTCACGAGAAATTCGACAAAGGAAAGTCTCAGTGAGCTTCCACACCTTAGGTGACCTTATGGGTCCATTTCTGCATCCATCCATTAACAAAGTGAGGTTTGTTCTCATTTTTGTTGATGATTTATCACGTTTTACTTGGATCTACTTTCTCAGGAAAAAACTGAGGTCCTTAAACACCTCAAAGATTTCAGAGCCTTGGTTGAGACACAATCCAGAAAGAAGATCAAAGTGCTTTGAACTGATAATGAGGAGAGTATGTAAATCATGAGATCCATAATATTTTCCATGAGGTAGGGATTTAGTTGCATCACACAATTCCCTATACTCCACAGCAAAACAAAGTTGTTGAGCAGAAAAACAAATCTCTAAAGGAGATGGCATCTTGCATGTTGCATGCAAAGTCACTACCACAAAGACTATGGGCAAAAGAAATTAATTGTGCAACATACATCCAAAACAGATCTCCCCATAGATCTATCAAGGATAATACCCCCTACAAGGCTTGGGGCATCCTCAAACCAGAAGTGACCCACTTTCACATTTTCGGTTCACATGCTTGGGCCCGGATTCCCTTTGAAAAAAGGAAGGCACTTGATCCACAGAGCACCGAGTCAGTATTTGTTGGATACCCCAACAATGTGAAGGGATATAGACTTATTGAGCTTTCCTCGAACCATCTCATCATTGAGTGAAGTGTCCAATTCGAGGAAAGTGTCTTCCATGCACCTCAACATCCACATGCAGACACCTTCACTCTTCCACCTATTTCAGATGATGAGAATGCACATGTCGACTCTTCTTTAGATGAGAGTTATGATTCAAAGCACTCAGATGATTCAGATTCAAATTTAGTATAGTCGGATGCAGAGTTAGAGCATCCAGATGCAATTGCAGAGCCAGAGTAGAGGCCCAAGTGGGCACAAACTACTCTTCATGATACAGGGGATCTCGTTGGTGATCCAATCGATACTAGAAGGACTCGATATGATTTTGAGGAGCCTCCCGTTGCAATCGCTTCCACTGAACCATTTCCCTCTAGGAACCTTTTCTTGGTTCATTCTTCAAATCCACAGTCTTATGGCAAGGTTGCTAGAAATCCCTTTTGGGAATCTTCCATGTAGGAGGAGTACAACTCCCTCCTCGAGAACCAAACGTGGGATTTGGTTCCCCTTCCTTCTGGGAGGAAACTTGTCAGATGCAGTTGGGTTTACAGGACCAAGAGCATAGCATATGGACATATTAGTAGATACAAAAACAGGCTTATTGCCAAAGGCTTTTAGCAAGTTCATGGTATTGACAATGATGAGACCTTCGCTCCAGTAGCGAAGATAGATTCCATACGATTGACACTTTCCATTGCGGCATCCAAAGGATGGGAAGTCCATCAGATGGATGTGAAGAATGCATTTCTTCACGGTGATATCTCTAAGGAGATCTATATGAAGGATCCCCATGGATTTATGCAGGACTCATCTTTGGTTTGTCGACTGAAGAAGTCCCTTTATGGCCTCAAGCAGGCTCCGAGGGCATGGTTTGTCACAGAACTTTGTATATTGTAAATCAGACCCAAATGTCTACGTGCTCAGGATGACTGATTCACTTCTAATTTTAGTTTTGTACGTTGATAATTTATTGATCACCGGTTGCTCGAATTCAATGATTGTTGCAGTCAAGAGGATTCTACATGAAAGGTTTTTTATGACAGATATGGGTCTGCTTCAATTCTTCCTTGGACTCGAGATCAATCAGGATGCATCAAGAATCAAACTGTCTCAGGCCAAGTATGCACGATATCTCCTTAAGACATTTCACATGACAGACTGCAAATCTTCTCTAACTCCTTTCCTATCAAGAGTTAAACTTGAGGATGGCGGGGAGAATCCACTAGTTGACAACACATTATACAAATAGCTAGTGGGGATCTTGTTGTATCTCACACACTCCAGACCAGACCTCTAATATGCAATTGGTGTAGTTTCCAGGTTCATGCAGGAGCCGCATGAGCTACATTGGAAAGCTGTAAAGTGTATCCTTCGATACATACATGGCACCATCACCTTTGGGTTTACTGATTTCGATTGGGCTGACGATAGCATTGATCGCAAGTCCACATATGGTTACTTACTTAGTCTTGGTTCTGGGCCTATCTATTGGTTGAGAAAGAAGAAAGTTGCCATTGCTCTATCCTCAGCCGAGGAATATTACAAAGGGGTAGTTAACATAACCATTTAGGCTATGTGACTACAATATTTTCTCACTGATTTGGGTATTCAGTTTCGTCGGTCGATCGTCATCTAGTGTGACAACTAGAGAACTCTAAATTTATGAAGAGATCCAGTTTAGAGGCAGTGAACGAAGCACATCGAGGTCCACATGCACTACATCCAGGACTTAGTACATGAGGGGATCACCGACTTACATTTTTGTCCTTCAACAGAATGGACAGCAGACATCTTCACCAAGATCTTCACTGATCATAAGTTCCATTCTCTGTGAAGTCGTCTTGGAGTGAAGGACACAGTTTCCTAGCAACTGTAGTTCTTCTTTCTATATACATTGTACCTTGAGGGAGGGTTTTTCCCATGAAGTTTTCCCTCTTTCCTCACTTTATTTCAGTTTATATTTTGTATTTGGGTACCTAACATGGCCTCGTTGCTGGGACCCATTCTTTATTTTCACCATAGTGATGTTTAGGGGGGGTGTTGGAGTTACTTTACACACACCTAGGATTTATTTTTCCTAAGTTTTTTCCTTGTTTATTAGTCATAATTAATTATTATCCAGTCTCCCATATTTTAGGGGAGAATATTCCACCTTGAGAATATTCTCTTTCATTTGACACTTCAGTTTGACTAGTTGAGTTGAGTTTAGATGTTGCATTGGTTTTGTCACCATGCAACATTGGTATCATCACCATGCTAATTCGACCTTGCCTTGGTATCATCACCATACTGGCACATTAGCCTTGATTCCCCGAGTTAACTCCTCACTACTCTCTATTAAGTCAGTTAACTGAAGACTAGTTGACTAGTTGACCAGTTAACTCAACTAGGTGGAAATTCACTCCCGTAACTGCCTGAGAGACTAGAATAGGTGGCAATTCACTCCCATAACTGATAGTGTGTGTCCAAATCACTCTAGACCACCACTATGGCACATTGGTTCTCCTCCAGTGCGCACTCATTGAGTTATACAGAGTATATCATGTGTAAATTATTCATTATTCACAACGGTTAATAAGAATTCTTTCATTCTTTCTCTCCTTCTTCTTATTTCTCCTTTTCTCCCTGCAAATGTGTATATCATTGTTTATCTAGATCTATTATGTGCAAGTTCAACATGTTTACAAGAACGACCCTCACATGTAATGTGCTTGATAAAATGATGGAGTAATTCAACCTATGGCTCTAGTAAAGACAATATCTTAACCCCTTTCCCTCTATATTCCACCATTTCATCTTGCTCTAAGAAAAATCCTATAGCTTTGGATGATTCCAATCTCTCCTTATACCAATGCCTTTTATTTGCTTCTAATATTGTAGCTTGTGAAATCATTTCTTATGTCATAGAGAATTCCAAGTCATTTATCTTTGTCACTTCATTTCTAAAATTCTAGAAAAAGTTCTCTAACAATGACGTACTACTATTTTGTATTTTCTCAAAGAACTGTACAACCACCCAACCTACTGAAAAAATATCAACCACCTTTGAATTATTGAGAATAACTTCAAATCATAATAGGATCCCACCTGGATAATTTTCTGCTCATGTTGTAGAGAGTTATTATTGCGAAGATACAACCAATTGCTAGATAATTCACACTTCTTCGATCCCCGAAGCAATATAATGTAGTTCAATATTACAATTCACTAAAATGATATTCTACATAGTAATCCTTATTCATAAAAATATGTTTTGTGGAAGCGTGTTGCATGCAATATTCATATTTCTCAGTTAAAAATAAAACAATTGTTGTGGAATTATTCTAAGGTATTACTGCAATATTGGCAAGGAATTATGAAATCAAATAACTAATCAACATACATGGAGAACTAATAGCAACAGGAGGTAATGACATGTGGCTTCTAGAATAATGGAGGTAATAATTAAGAAATAATCATGAATTATAGAAAATGATGTGAAAATATGAAAAACTTATTGTATTAACTACCACACGAAATATGACGATACATTTGATTTGTCGTGATATGTCTGACATGTCTCCAAGTTTTGCAGTGAATGGAAATTAATTTTTCCGGTCAAATTAACCTTCCCCCAAAGGAAGCAGTGGCCATCCCGACAACTGTAAGAATCATCAAACATGGGGAATTAAAATAAGAAATAAATAAGGTTTGGGATAAAAAAGGTGAGAATACCTGACCTCCGTGAGAGATGCGTGCATGCAGAGTTTGATGTTGCGGAGTGAAATTCACCAAGTATGTAGAGAAAAAATTGAAGCACCACGAATAGTCATGAAGGATTGTTGCACATAATTATGTCGAAAGGCGTATACCTATTGATAATGGACACATTTAATAGGTTTTTAGTTTTTAATACGTTTTTTATGGACGAGATTAAATATGCTTAGAATATTCTTAGTCGTCACACTAAATGAATGGCTCTGATTTCATCCATTAACTTCTGAGCTGTTATAAAGACATCCGTTTATATGTTTACTTTTTTACATTTACCTAATCGTGTTTAAAAATTACTGTGTTTACTAACTTATTGCCATGTCTAAATTAAAAAATATTAAAATATTAAGATGGCCACATTTCTGTGCTGGCATCACCAGTAGTCGCCAGTTAAAAGTTTAACAGCCAGCCACCTTTCGGCGTTCACCAACCGCGAGTTAATGGTTGTGCTAGTTTATGCATAAAATATGTTTTATTTTTCCACAAAGGGACCCGTTTTCAATTCTCTTTGTGTCCTGTGACATCATTTCCAGTTTTCATTACAAGATTTTATCAATTCATTTCCATGAAAATCTTCGACAATTATTGTTTTCAAAATTTCTCATGGCTTGTAGTGCCATTGCTTGTTTTTAGAGCATGGATTTTTTTCTTGTAGAATTGGGACTGAGTGAAATCAATGGTTTGAATTCCCTCAACTATATTCATAGAGTGTCATTGGTGCATATTTGAATTGAACTCCTCTTTGGACTGTGGTTTATTTTATAACTTTAATCGATGACCATTTACTAACAATGGAATTCTTTCAACATCAATTGTTCGTAATATGACTGTACCATTATCAAATACAATTTCCAGCTAATATGGATCAAGCCATTGTGTTGTTATTTTTTCTTTAAAATCTTGAAATCAAGAATCATATAATAATGTCCAATATCCTGTGTGAAATTTCTTACCATTGATTAAACAATCATGTCATTATATGCACTGGTGTTGCAATGTTTATGCATGGTGCAGATCTTCTTGACAAAACTCATCCAATATGTTAAGTTGTGCAATGTGTTCTTTCTATGCAACAAATATATCAAGTCTTAAGACAATTGTTGTGTGAAGAGTTTTTATTTTAAATTCTATTGGTAGAAGAACTTTGTTTCCATAGACTAACTTATATGGTGTAAAACTTGTTGATTTTTATCATGCTATGCAATAATACCAAACAACTTCACAAAGTCTACTTGCCCAATATTTATGGTGGAACCAAACGGTCTTAGTTAAAGTATTTTCCAGTTCTTTGTTAGTCACTTCCACCTACCCATTTTCTTGGGTATGATAAGTTGTTGTGTTCATATGTTTAATTTTATATAGTTCCATCAAATATATTATCAACTTGGAAGTGAATTGAGCTCCTCTATTTGATACAATTTCTCGTGGCATGCCAAATCTAGTGAAGATGTTGTCATAAAGAAATTCAACAACTTGCTCCTCTTGAATTTTTTTAAGGGGATGGAATTCCACCCACATAGTTAGATAATATGTACATACTAATATGTACTTGAATTGATTATATGATGGATTGATAGGGCCCACAAAATCAATACCCCACTTTTTAAATGGTTTAAGAGAAATTGCGGATGTAATTGAATTTCGGCAGATTTGTTAGGTTGTCCCATTATTTAACAAGCATCAAATCATCAAACATATGCATGTGCATATTTGTGAGGAGTTGGCCAGTAATATCCACTGGAGAGAATATTTTTGGCTATCCTTATTGCTGCAAAATTCCCTCCACATGGTTCATCATGGAAATCCTTCAATATCTCATATAATTCATCTTCCTTAACACATCTTTGCAATATCTAATCAAGTCCTATATTGAATAAATAACCTTCATGTAAAAGGTCCACTTTTTATAACCAAGGCACAATGCTCACGATAGGAGAAATGTCAGGGTAATTTTCCAGACACCAAATAATTGGCAATGTGTGCAAACTATGGTGTGATCACAAACACAACAAATAACTGCTCATCAAGAAAGGAATCTTCCATTGGTTCATCCTCTCGATTACCTGGAACTCATGATAACAAATCTTCAATCACATTTTCTTGATTAGTCTTATCAAGTATAGTTATGTCAAATTCTTGAAAAAGTAATAACCAAGGAATTATCTTGCTACTCACTACTGGTTTATTCAATAAATATTTAATTGTTGAATGATGAAACTTATTAGTTGCATATATGACTACTAAAAACTCTTTCTGTGTTACAGTATAAATATTCTCATCTTTTGTTAGATTCTTGTTGATATAATATGTTGCATGCATAGAAAAAAAATCCTTTTGTCCTAACACAACACTTAAACGTTTATAAAAAACATCAGTATAAACATGACATGGTAACTTCCAGTTAGGTCTTCTCAAAATAGGGGCTGTAACTAATTTTTGTTTTAAGTACTCAAAATGTTGTTTAGAAGCTTCACTCTAGATACATTCTACATCTTTGGTAAGCAAATAAAATAATGGAGAGGTGAATTTGCTAAAATTTTGAATAAATCTTCTATAATATCCAACATGGACAAGGAAACTTCTAACCTCGCACTGCTTTGTTGGTACTGGAATATTTTTAGTAACAACTATATTTGTAAGATCTACTTGAATTCCCTAAGAAGAAATATGATGTTCTAACACAATTCCTTCTAACATCATTAAAAAACACTTTTCATTTCTCAATGATACATGATTTTCTACACATTGTGGAAGGAATTTTTCTAATATATCTAATGCTTCATCAAATTGATTTCAAAAAGTAATGAAATCATCCATAACAATTTCCACTCAATCACATATTAAATCAACAAAAATACTTAAAACAAATCTCTGAAAAGTAATTGGTGCATTGCACAACCCAAAGGGAAAAACTCTATAAGAAAGTTCTCCCCAAGCGCATGTGAATGTTGTTTTTTCTTGGTCCTCTGGTGCTATTTGAATTTGGTTATACTCGCAAAAACCATCTAAGAAAGAAAAATATTGTTTGTGAGACAAAGAATCCAAAACTTGGTCAATGAATGGTAAAGGAAAATGATATTTTCTTGTGGATTTGTTAAGTTCCCTATAATAAACACAAATATTCCACTTTCCTCCTTTCTTAGGAACTGGAACAAGTGCAAAAACCCACTCACTATCATAAATTGAATAAATGAACCTAGTTGTCAAGAGTTTTTGTAGTTATTCTTTTACAATATCTTTTGGGATAGGGTTCATTCTGCAATTTGGCTATCAAACGGGTTTCATTACATATTGAATGTAAATGTGGTGCATACAAATATATGTATCAATATCATGCATGTATTTGTAATCCCAAGAAAATGATGCAGACTATTTTTGTAGCAATTTCTGCAAATGTTTTTGTTGTTTCAAATATAGCTCATTGTTTATATTAAGATTTTTTTCCTAGAAAGATATCAATAGTTTTAACCCAACTATTATCATATTATTCTACAAAATATTCATCCAAGTATTGAGGAACATTACCATCACCAAAATTTTAAAGTGACTCATTAAAATCATCAATTTATGCATTACTAACAGAGCTTGTTCCTTCTTCTTTTGAGTGTTGGTCACATTCCCTAATGCCAATAGTTGTTGAATAAAATGTTTGCATAAAATTTGATATCATCCTTTCATCATATGTTTCTTTTAGTGATAGTACTTGTTCAATTGTAAGAATTGGTGTCACATTTTCAGCATAACAGTGACTCCTATTATCAGGTGGAGTCCACAAAGGTTCTTCTATTTCCAACAATTTTTTTAAGTAAGAAGATATATATTACCTGTCATAAGAAAAAATCACAGTATCCTCTTGAGAATGATTTTTGGATATGATGAGTTTCCTCGAAGGGAAACCAACTCATCCTGACATTGACTATAAAAATCAGTGATAATTAAACATATTTTCATGAACCACCCCATGGGGAAACCTATTGGTTCGATCCATCCATGCATATTGTAGACAAAAGAAGATGATACTATGAAGCAGAAAACACCTATCGTATGATAGAACCACAAAATAGAAAATACTAAACTCCAACAACCTAAATAGAACCTTGCAGAAACAACTTACAATTGTCAAAATAAAACAAGCATGTTGACCCTTGTTACCTGTACACCTGCTGACTATCATGGTGTCTAGTGTGCTTGCATGTCCTCGGATACCACACGTGTGTCTCGCATGGTGTATCACTTGTCCTCAATCTAATTTTTGCATGTATCCATGTCTCATTCGTCCTCCCCCTGGAATTCTAGAGCTAGAAACACCCCTGGAGATGTGGGGGCACTGGTGCTTGAATATGGTGAATGCAGGAAGCGGAGCAGGGTTGAGAACATAGATTTGTTTTTCTATGCATGTTGATCCAGGTGTTCCAGCCAAAAATGGAGGTCATCGACATCCTTACAAACTAAGAAGAACAAATATTGGATAATTGAGATTGAATCACGGAGTCGTGGGCTTCAAACACAATATCACTAGAGCAGAGCTTGGCCTTGATTCAAGTTATTGTGTTTGAGCGTTGAATTCCTCCAGCAAAGGAACAAAAGCTAACAAAGGGGATGGTGAGGGAGCGAAGGGTGGTGGACTAGAAGGGTGTGTCTATGCTAGATGTGAGATTGAGGTGAGGTCTGGGAGAGGTTTAGGAGTGTAGCCAAGAGAATTCCCCTGAAGGTCAAACCATTCAACTCGAAAATATCATGATGAGGATAGAGGCAGAAGGCCACATTGTTCTAGTGAGGACTGAGTGCATGAATTAGGTGAGGAGCTAAGCGTAGGAAAAAAGGTGGGCGGGTTCCTGCTGGCCATGGATGCTCTGTTTTGGTACCAGAGGGCACCTCTCTTCAGCTTCCCGTGAAGGCAAGGAATAGCCTGACGAACTTGAGGGTGAGGCAGAGATTCAAACAGGAAGAACTAGGTAGGCACCAAGGAGAATGAAAAAGTGCAAGAATTGTTGGAAGGATATGGCAATAGATACCAACTTGGGGGATGTGATTCGTCATAAGAGAGAGGATGGAGAGTAAATGCACACAAGCGTAGGAGTATAGAACAATGTACCAGTGCCATAGCCATGATGAGAAGCTATATCTAAGCGCACTGAATCATTTAATTGAGAGTGCAGTGAAATGGATAGTTGCAGAGTTCATAAGGTGGTAATAAAGGCCAAAGGGAGAAGTAGGTGTCATCATGTGGCTCGAGGTGAGGTGGCAGGCTCTGAGTTCTTGGTTGGACACATGGAGCACTCTGACACCCAATCTGAGGGATATCTTTGTTGAGATCCTTAGTTATGCAATCTTGGAGGAGGGGATGATCTTCTTGGGTGGGGGGCATATAGAGGATATCTAGTCCTTCTAAAGCAACCCCAAAATTAGCCATTTTTTCTACTACCTGGTTGGATTTCCTTCTCACATGTGAAGGAATGAGCACCAAGTGACGCAAAATGAGATTTTCAATGGCATGAATTCCAGTGGTAAGTTACCATCAAGGGGAGATGTTGTCTGGATATGATCCATTGAGTATATTTTCCAAAAACATTAGAATTGTTTGATAATCCCCCTCGATGATCAGATTGTTGTGCCCATTGTCTTGAGAAGGTTGTAGGCCTTTTATTAGACCCCAAAGCTCAGTTGTGTTGTTTTTGTTATTTCCAATGCTATTGGTTGTGATGAGCATTATGCTTCCTTGAATCTTGTGAAGAACCACCCTGAAGCCAACAGGGATTGTATTACCTTTGGAAGCTCCGTCAAAGTTTAATTTGATGAATCCTAGAGCTGGAGGAGACCAATGTGAAGGGATTCCTTTGAATTGTAAACTTTTGGGTTTCCTTGAAAAATGAGGGTGAAAGTTTATGATCCATTTATCCAGGATGCACTTTTCATATGGAGGACAAGACAAGTCCTCCTCTTTCCAAGGATGAAGGAGAATGGTTCCTCTAATGTTGTCATTTATGTGTTGCCAGACTTTATTTCAATCAAGATGAGATGAAAGGAAAATTCATCTGTTTCACTCTTTCCAAAGCTGCCAAAGGATGAAGCTCAGAAGTAATTTCCATATACAGTTTAGGAGGGGAGACTGAAAAGATGAGTCTCTCCATTCTTATAAGGTATCCATGAGGCCTTCTCGTTTGCACTCATTTCTGTGCATGATTGAGGCACAATGATCCCAGATTTGTGTACTGTAGGAGTAGAGAATGAGGAGCTGATTTTGAGATTCCGTGTCTTTCCAAAAAATAGGGAAATTGGAGGGCCCAAAAAAACCTATTTTGGTTACATTGTCCCAGGTGAGGATGCCCTTATGTGCAATGAGTCAGAGGAAAGTGATTATTTTTTTCTAGTGCTTGATCAACCATATTCTTCGCCCAAAATGGTTCCTAGGGGAGAAAGTGTGAGGCTGTCCTTATATTGTAGGCCTCTTTGATGGTGAAGGTGCCTCGTGAGGAGTGCCCCCATCTTAGGATGTCGTCTCCTTGAGAAATTTGAATTTTCCTTGAAGAAGTCAGCTTGTTCCAAGGTTGAAGATCCACGTGCACTAGAGAATGAATATCTATGGTAGTGGACTTCCAATGATGCCAAGTGGTGCCTGGGGGGTCCTTTTGCCAATAGATCACGACCATGATTAGACCATCCTGAGTGGTGGGGGAAAGAAGATTCTCTGTGATGGAGTCTTTTGTTAAGGAGGGCCATTGTTGTCACAAATCATGCAAAAAGGAAGTTGTCCCTCCATTTTGTATTTCCCAGAAATCATGATCGACGATCAGAGAGTGGCCTTGTCTTGCAACGTTCCAAATCAAGGAGCCCGGGGTGTTTTCATTCCATATGATAAATTGGTTTTCAGAAATATGTGGAACTTACTTATTCCTCCATAGTATGGCCCAGAGGTCCTTAGGTCGCTTCAACCATATCCACCAAATCTTCGCACTAAGAACTTTTTTGAGAGTGGTGGGGTCCCTTAAACCAAGACTAACTTTTAATTTTGGTTTGCATATCTTTTCCCAACTGATCAAAGCTATTTCTTGTTCCATATTTTCCCCTTTCAAAAGAAAGTTTCTTTGAAGGGTCTTGATGGTAGTAAGAGTGCATCTTGGGGAAGCCAGTGCAGAGAAGGAATAAATAGGAAAATTTTGAAGGATTGATTTGAGGAGGATGAGGCGACTAGGAAGGTTGAGCTTTTGAAAGGTCAAGGAGGAGAGATTTTTTCCCATGGAATAAAGGAACCCCTCCGAGGAGTTGTTTCGAAGGGATTTATTAATGAGTGGAATGCCAATGTATTTGGATATAAGGGAGCTACGTGTCAAGCCTAAGATGTTGGTGATGTGAAGCTGTACAGGTAAAGGGCTGTTAAAAAAGAAGAGATGGGATTTTTCTTTACTAATATACATTCTTGAGGCTGCACAGAAAGTTTATAGGATACTGAGAATGTGTAGGGCCTCATGGACAGTGGGGTGACTCATCATTAGGGTGTCATCAAAAAATTGGCTGTGGCAGATGGGGGGATCCATGCCATGAAGGGAGATTCCAGCTAGAGACTTGTCTGGAAGGGAGGATTTGATGAAGCGACTGAGCCCTTATGCCATGATAATGAAGAGGAAGGGGGACAGGGGGTTCCCTTTCCATATTCCATGAGAGGGTGAAAAGAGGGGGGAAGGAACACCATTGATCAAAATGGAGAAGAAATTGGAAGAAGTGAGGTTTAGAATCCATTCCACCCACTTCGTAATGAAGCCAAAAGAAAGAAGAATTGATTTCATGTAAGCCCAACTAAGTTTATCAAAATCTTTGGAAATATATAACTTTAATAACATACCTGGAGTACCCATGCTCTGAAGAGAGTGTATGAAGTCATGGGAAAGGATGGCGTTGTCAAGAATTTTCCTACCTTCAACGAACCCTGACTACTCGGGGGAAATGATGAGGGGTAGGAGCGGTTTGAGGCATCAGACGATTACTTTTGTTAACAACTTGTAGGTTATATTGCAAAGAGAAATTGGTATGAACTGTTTAGGATGAGTGACTTGATCTTCTTTGGGGATGAGGGTTAGGAAAGTGTCATTAATTGCAGGGAGAACCTACCCATAGATGAGAGAATATTTGATGATGTCCCAAACTTTCTCTCAAATCACGTGTCAATAGAAGTGAAAGAAGTCCACCATGAAGTTGTCCAAACCTAGAGCTTTGCCTACGAGGGTGTTTTGCAGGGCTAGGTCTACTTATTCAATCGTGATTGGTTTGAAGAGAGCTTCATTCTTCTCTCGAGTTATGAGATTGGGGATGTGTTGGGTGATATTTTCTATGTTGGGGGATCTGTTAATAGGAGATTCAGACAACAAATCTTTGTAATAAGAGATCGGTTCCTGGATCTTCATGTTTATGGAGAGTTTTCCCTTTCTCTGTGACCAGGTGCGTAATGTGGTTGTTTTGTTCGTGTTGGATCGTTGCACGATGGAAGAAATTGGTATTTCGTTCCCCTTCTTGAATCCATTGTATTCAAGATTTTTTCCTCCACAAGACTTCCTCTTGAGAATGTCTTTCCTCCAACTATTGTTTGAGTAGATTTTCCTGGACTTTGAGATCCTCCATTAGGATGTGATTTCCGATTTGGATCTGGATGAGCTTCATTTGGTCGTTCAAGTTTCTTTGGGACTCAAAAATATTTCTGAAGTGTTGTTTGTTCCAAATCTTTAGGCTTTGCTTAAATTTTTTTAGTCATTGCTAAAAATAGAACATTTTGGAACCATGTGAGATGGAGGCTTCCCTCCACCATTTCAGTACCAGAGCTTAGGATTTTGGGTGTTTGATCCATAAGCACTCAAATCTAAAGGGATTTTTTCTAGAAGAGCTACATATGTCCAGTGAGAACTGTATAGGCCAGTGGTCAAAGCCCGAGGTGTCCAAGATGCTAGTGCTCATCGCTAGGCCTTCCATTAAGAGGGTTTCTGAAATGAGGAAGCGATCCAAATGAAATGCAACCTATTGGGATCTCGAACGCCAGTTTGACCAGGTGAAAAGGCCATTTTGGGTTTCCATATCTATGAGATTAAGTTTGTCGATCAGATCTTGAAAGTGCCCACTTTCTTCCTCGAGTCTACGGGTCTTGCCCCTCTTTTATTCTACGTGGCATACCATATTGAAATCCCCCCCCCCAATATCCACCTATGATCAGTGATGAGGTTAGCCAACTGATCTAGATTTTGAATTAAGTTGATCTTGTCCCTCAGGGTGGCTGGTCTATAAATATTTGTAAGGAAGCCTGGATTATTGGAGCCAATGAGTCGGTATTATGCTGAGATTGTCCATCTGGTGGTGAAGAATTTATCAAGAAACATGGTGTTGGGATTCAATAGGATGTCCAAGCCACGAGACACACCTTTGGAATCGATGTTCATCATTTTCCCCTCTTTCCAACATCTAGAGAGTATTTGATTCATTTCTTCCCTAATGCATTTTTTTTCTTGAAGTAAAAGAATATCAGGTTGATATGTTATGATACAGTCTCATAGAAGTCATTGCTTACTATGACCTTTAAGACAGTGTATATTCCAAGAGATGAGATTCATTATGAGGATGGAGAGGTGAGAGGGGGAAAACTATTAGAGATGATATGTATTTGACCTAAGTTTACCATGAAGTGATCGATTTCCTGTATGAGTTTCTGGGTGGAATTTCTTCCTCTTTTCTTCTCATCCTTCTGAGGCATGTGTTGTTACTTCTATTGTATGCATTGGATGCCCATGCCAAGGGTGGATCGGGCTGCAAATCCCGCTGAAGAGTTTAGGAAGACTCTATGCACCTTGCGAAGCTGATATGGAGGGATGGTGTATATTTCCTACTTGCGATATGCTTGTTCTAAGTGCTCAAGGTCTACGCCCGCCATATATTGTTCCTCTAGATACATTTTTGTGTCTCCATATTCATGGTCTGAGGCTTCACCAGCTTTGGCATGGGAAGAGGAAGAGGAGGGGATCTTCTCCAAGACATGGGTGTTGGAAGGGTTGTATATTTCATTGTTGTGGGTTGCTTTTCCTTGAGCAGGTAGTTGTGGCTCGTCCATATCTTCTAGAAGTTGTTGAAGGATGACGGAGGAGTTGGTGGAGGGGGGTTCTTTGTTTGTTGTCTGCACAGTTTTCCTGGTTGCTTGGCGTCATTTTCTCTCTACCTAGGTGAATTTGTCCTTTGGTTTGTTTTCTTCATGATCGTCGACCTTGTTTTCGGTAATGTTCAGAGGAAATTCTTTGAAAAGATGCACATGCTCGTGGCATCTTCTACATCAAAATGGTATGTGATCATAGTCAATAATTTGAAACCAGTCCTCATCATGGTACTCTAGGGCTATGGAACTAGGGAGGGGCTTCGAGATGTTGAGACAGACACAGATGTAAGCATAAGAGGTGTACCTTCTCTTCTTAGTCACCTCTGAGGATTTGACGCATGCCCCAATAGTGTTTCCTATGCCTACTAGGATCTCTTCTAGTTAGAACTCTCATGGTAAGGAGTATAGATGGATCCATACTGGCATGTGAGCAAAGTATTCCTTTTCAGGGCTAAACTTCTCCATCCAAAAGCAAAGGAAGAGGTCGACTGAATTGAAGAAATAGGGTCCCCCATTAAAAATGTGATTTCGATCTTATAGGTTATGGAAGATGATGGTAAGAATCCCTTGGATCCTAGTTGTAGGTCATAGTGACCTTTAGGTTTCCACCAATGTTGTATCCATTTGACAAGATCACGTTCATAGGGCCATAAACCTAGGAATTTTCCCACCAGCGTGTAGTCCCTCATGTATTGTTTATGTTATTTGATGCAGGGTGTGATGATCACATATTTTGGTGCTAGCAGTGCTTGAGGTATGCATTTACCAAGTTCCCAAGGACATATTGTTTTCGCTAGAACAGGTCCTGTGTCAATCTCCATTTATTTTCCTTTATAAACTCCTTCAAAGAATATTTGTGAGCATTGGTCCGACGATGGCTCGAAGGACGACCGACGAAAACCTCCACCAGCAGGTTCTTGTGCCATGAACCTGTGGTAGGAGGAAATTTGCGGCCCCTCTTCATTGGGGATCATGTCTAGCCCCACCAGGAGTGGTGAAGGGGAGTAACATGGAGTCGAGGAGACTAAACCCTAATCTGATCCAGAGCTCCAGTCAAAACTTTCAAGACACCTATGGGTATTATTCCCAGACTTATTCTATTTCCAACATTGATTTTGCAAGGGAAATACAATTTTATTTTCTTAACATATTCTACTTGTGAAATTATCATATTTCTTGGGAAACATTATATGTAAGTATCGGTAGTTGCTAACCATATATGCCCCAAGATTAATGGATAACCTTTTTTATTTTTTTTTGGGTGTTTTATTATTAAAAAAATTGGGCACTCACATGAATATATGGTCACTACAATATATTCCAGGATCCCTTCTAGTTTCTTTGTTGACCTATCATGCATTTGAAAAAAATTTGGTGTTTGATGCGTTAAATTATGAAGAATTAATTTTTCCATAACTTCTACAATCATTATGTTAATGGTTGTTCCCAAATCAATTGGAGTATTTGGAGTCAAATTTTTCCCAATATAAACTTGTATTATAGGATTACTTGGATCAGTGTACCTTGGATTAACAGTCTTTCCTAACATGAGTTTAAGAAACTATCCTACTACTTGGATAGTAGGGGGATCTTGTTTCTTTCTTGTCGATTTCTTGACTCAGTAATCTCTGATGAATTTATTATAAATGGGAATGTATTTTATGGCTTGAATTAAAGGAATTTTGACACATAAATTTTTCAACTTGTCCATAATGTCAAATGCCAGTTGTGGTTGAATTTTAGTTTGATTTAATATTTATGGAAAAGCCACAATTTTATCCTTGTTTTCCAAAGAATATTAGACATTGTAAGTTTTAAACCTGTGAAGTAAAGTAGTGCATATAGATTCTTAAGCAAAACAGAATTTAATCAATGGCTCATACACAGAGTACACAAAGATTTTATACCGAAAACCCTCAACTGGGAAAACCTTTCTTATATTAATTATATCGAATTTCACCATTATCCATACAATATATATACAATGTGTTTAGGTATTCCGTAGATACCAAAACCGGAATTCCTTAATCCAGGATTAATTTAGTAAACCGCTAAAAATAAAAAAAACCGCCTAAAAAACAATTTCGGGGCACTGCCCCGAATGTTGTGCGTAACTAGAGGGGAGCATACATGCCCCCCCCTAGGAACCCCCTAGGAAAGAGCTCGATGCACATGACACAAAGACCACTACTAGAGGGATCGTCAGACGCAGTTGTCAAATCTGACGCACCCACACACACACATGCAAAGAATATAACACATACCCAACATTCTCCCACTTGTTGCTTTCTTTGCATCCAGGGGTCCAGGGGATTATATAGTCAACAATCGAGGGAAGAAATGCCCATTATTACTCTAAACCAAGAGAAATTTTCTGTTCTCACAGACTTTGTCAATAAATCTACAACATTCTTCAAAGTGTTAACCTTTTCAAGCAACCACCTTCTTTTCCTCAACCATGTTTCTCACAAAGTGATACTGAACATCAATATTCTTTGTCTTCGAATGATAAGTTCGGTTCTTTGCTAGGAATATTTCACTTTGACTATCACAATCTAATCTCACTGCTTGTTGTACCAACCCAATACCTGAACACAATTTTTGTAACCATACTGATTCCTTGCTTGCATGAGTGGTTGCCATGTATTCAGCTTCTGTAGTTGAGAGTGCCACTACAACCTGTCTTTTGTTCATCCAACTGATTTCTCCTCCAAATAGGTTAAACAAATACCCACTTGTAGATCTCCTGTGATCTAGATCTCTATCCCAGTCTGCATCAACAAATCCATGTATTCCCACCACTCTGTCCAATCCTGGTCTTCCTTGGTAGCACAATCCATAACTGGTAGTGCCACGAAGATACCTGAAGACCCTCTTTACTTCTGTCCAATGCTCCTTCCCTAGTTTTGACATATACCTGCTCAAAACTCCCACTGCATGTGAAATGTCCGTTCTAGTACAGACCATTGCATACATCAAACTACCAACTGCATTGGCATACATAACATGGGACATGTCCTCTTCATCTTCCTGTGTCTTGGGACACTGATCTACAAATAACTTTACCCCTATATGAATAGGAACCTTGATCGGTTTACTTCCATGAATATTAAACCTCTGCAATATGATCTCAACATATTTTCTCTAATTCAACCAAAGTTTCATGTTTGCACGATCTCTTTTAATCTCCATTCCCATAATGAAGTTAGCAGCACCGAGATCCTTCATGTCAAATTTGGAGGATAGTTGCGATTTCACCTCCTTGATAACATCCATGTTATTTCCTACCAACAACATGTCATCAACATAAAACACTACATAAATGAAGTGATTACCAACCTACATGGAATATACACAGTGATCAACCCTGCTTCTTACAAATCCCAATCCAAGGATGTATGTGTCAAACTTTTGGTACCACATCCTAGGTGATTTCTTCAGACCATATAGTGACTTCTTTAGCTTACATACCAGCTCTTTCTTTCCCTTCACTACAAATCCTTCTGGCTGGTTCATGTAGATTTCTTCTTCTAGATCCCCATGTAGGAATGTTGTCTTCACATCCATCTGTTCCACTTCAAGATCAAAAGAAGCAACAATAGATAAAACAAATCTAATAGAAGTTAACTTAGCAACAAGAGAAAAAATCTCACCAAAGTCAATTCCCTCTACCTGGGAATAACCTTTTGCTACTAACCGAGCTTTGTATTTCTCCACTTTACCTTGTGCATTAAACTTCTTCTTAAAAAACCATTTGCTACCAACAGATTTTCTTCCAGCTGGCAACTCAACTATATCCCATGCCTCATTCTTATCCAAGGAATCCATTTCTTCAATCATGGCCTTCTTCCAGAGTTTATTATCCTCTGAATTCAATGCTTCCCTGACAGTTTTGGTATCATCATCAGTAATAGATAAAGAAAATTTGGAACGAAAATCAAGTGGACTATACCTTTCTGGTTTCCTTTTATCTCTCGCTGATCTCCTCAATACTGGGGTATGAGGTTCTTCTTCTTCTTCTTCTTCTTCTGCTTCCTCTTCTTCAAATGATTCATATTTTGCATCATCCAACTGAAGCTCTATTTTCTCAGGTTCGTCTTGCATTAGTAGGAATTCTTGTTTGGACACATCTTTTACCTCTCTGAAAACAATATCTCGACTGTAAACAATCTTCTTGGTTTCTGGGTTCCAAAGCTTATAACCTTTCACACCATCTTTATAACCAATAAAGATACAATTTTCATCCTTTTTATCCAGCTTACTCCTATTTTCCTTTGGAACATGTACACAAGCATCACAACCAAACAATCTAAGATGTTGAAGAGAGGAATTCTTTGCAAACCATACCTCGTGTGGAGTTTTATCATCCAACGCTGATGAAGGTGATCGATTGACCAGGTAACATGCTTTACCCATTGGTTCTGCCCAGAATTCTTGTTCTAACCCGACACCGTTAAGCATGCTCCTTGATTTTTCCATCAGTGTCATGTTCATCCTTTCTACAACTCCATTTTGCTGAGGAGTGTATGGAGTAGTCTTCTGCCTTGCTATACCGCACTTCTTACAGAATTATTCGAATTCATTTCCGTAGAATTATCCACCATTATCTATTCTCAATACCTTTATTTTATTCTCTGTTTGATTTTCTACCAGAGCCTTAAACTCTTTAAATTTATCAAATACCTTAGATTTCTTTCTAAGAAAATAGATCCATGTGTTCCTTGAAAAATCATCTATTAATGAAACATAATACACAGATTTACCTAGGGATGGAACAAGAACAGGTCCAAACACATCACTGTGTATCAACTCTAAGATCCCCTTTGCTCTTGTAGCACCAGATGGGAATCTTACTCGATTTTGTTTACCATATATGCAATGTTCACAGAAATCAAAATCCAGAGTGAAATTAGACATACCTTCAACCATGCCTTTACTGTGTAGTGTTCGAAGGCCCTTTTCTCCAATATGCCCCAATCTTTGATGCCACAACATGGTCTTCTTTTAGGGACAATATTGGTCTTGTCTTCCTTATTTGTCTTCTCAAGGACAACATAATTGTTACACCCATTAGTATAAGTTCTTCCCAACAACTTGTACAAAGTTCCACACCGAACTCCCCTCATCAACACCATTGCCCCTTGTACCATCTTGCAAGTGTTCTTTCCAAATACAGTATCCACTCCTGCATCATCCAACTTGCTTACAAATATTAGGCTCCTGGCAAGTTTTGGAATGTGCAAAACCCCAGGGAGTGTTCTAATCCTTCCATCTTTTAGCAACAACTTAACCCTGCCACGTCCCAAGATTTTTTTTGTCTCGTCATCTCCTAGGAATACATCACCACCATCATTTTTTTCATATTCAGAGAACCACTCCCTGTGAGGAGTCATATGGTATGATGCACCTGAGTTGATCAACCATACATCGCGGTCTGCATGTGTACCTATAGATGCTAGGTAAACATCACCTCATTCTTCATTCGAGGTTTTTGCCTCTGTGGAAGAGGTAATATCAAATCCCTTTGGTTTTTCAACCTTCTTAGACTTGCAATCTTTCTTATAATGCCCTGTTTTACCACACTTCCAGCATTTCCTCAAAGATTTTCCTGGAGAATTATATCTACCTATAGATTTAGATCTCCCCCCTGAAGGCTTACCAAGATTATTGTCTTGGGTATGACCTCTTACAAATAAAGCATATGTGTTATGACCATCCATGCTTTTCCACCTCATCTCTTTAGATAACAAGGATGAAACTACATCCTCATACTTCAATGTAGATTGAGTGGTACTACCAATTGCTACAACCAGATTATCCCAAGAGTCTAGAAAAGAACATAACAAAGTAATACACTTATCTTCTTCTTCAATCGTAATATTAACATAGACAAGTTGACTTACCAGAGTATTAAAGGAATTTAGATGTTCTATCACAGAATCTCCATCTTCCATCCTAAGATGATACAACTTCTTTCGAAGAAACAACTTGTTTACCAGGGACTTTGATTGATACAAATTCCCCAACTTATCCCATAGTTCCTTGGCTGTAGACTCTCTTGAGACATTCAACAACATCTAATCTACTAGGCAAAGTTGAATAGTACTCCTTGCTCTTCTGTCCAACTTCTCTCAATCTTCCTTCGACATACCAGTAGGTGGTGTACTGGAAGTTTGTGTACTGGTAGGTTGTGTACCAGTAGCCTGTGTGCTAGTAGACGGTGTACTAGTAGGCTATGTACCAGGATCCACAGTGATCCATTGTTCTTTTTCTACAAGAAGGTCCTCCATCTTCAACTTCCATAGCTCAAAGTTTTTACCATTGAACTTATCTATCTCGATTCTAGAAGATCTTGACATTCCTATTTATGCACTCAAATCACCACTGCAAAATATCCCACTAAACCCAGGTTTATCATAGACCCAAGATAAACTTGATCTATCAAGACCAATCCAAACCCTCAACAACAACGAAGTCCCTCTGAAGCCAAAAATGACCTCTAATACCACACGTAAGTTTTAAACCTCTGAAGTAAAGCAATGCATATAGATTCTTAAGAAAAACAAAATTTAATAAATGGCTCATACACAGAGTACACAAAGATTTTATACCGGAAGCCCTCAACCAGGAAGACCTTTATTATATTCATTATATCGAATTTCACCATTCACCATACAATATATATACAATTTTTTAGGTATTCTGTAGATACCAAAACCCTAATCCCTTAATCCAGGACTAATTTAGTATATCGCTAAAAATAGCAAAAATCACCCAAAAACAATTTCGGGGCACTGCCCCGAACATTGCACGTAACCAGGGGGGGGCATACCTACCCCCCCCTAGGAAACTTCCCTACACACACGACACAAATACCACTACTAGAGGGATCGTCAGACGCAGTTGTCAAATCTGACGCGCCCACACACACACATGCAAAGAATATAACACGTATTAAGAATTAAAAACCTATTAAATGTGCCCATTATCAATAGGTGTACGCCTTTCGGCTTAAAAATATCCTACCAAGAAAATAGTCATGAAAGATTGCTGCACAGAATTTATGCATAAAATATGTTTTATTTTTCCACAAAGGGACCCATTTTCAATTCTCTTTGTGTCATGTGACATCATTTCCAGTTTTCATTACAAGATTTTATCAATTCATTTCCATGAAAATCTTCTACGATTACTATTTTCAAAATTTCTCATGGCTTGTAGTGCCATTGCTTGTTTTTAGAGCATGATTTTTTTTTCTTGTAGAATTGGGACTGAGTGAAATCAATGGTTTGAATTCCCTCAACTATATTCATAGAGTGTTATTGGTGCATATTTGAATTGAACTCCTCTTTGGACTGTGGTTTATTGTATAACTTTAATCGATGACCATTTACTAACAATGGAATTCTTTCAACATCAATTGTTCGTAATATGATTGTACTATTATCAAATACAATTTTCAGCTAATATGGATCAAGCCATTGTGTTGATATTTTTTCTTTAAAATCTTGAAATCAAGAATCATATAATAATGTCCAATATCCTGTGTGAAATTTCTTATCATTGATTAAACAATCATGTCATTATATGCACTGGTGTTGCAATGTTTATGCATGGTGTAGATCTTCTTGACAAAACTCATCCAATATGTTAAGTTGTGCAATGTGTTCTTTCTATGCAACAAATATATCAAGTCTTAAGTCAATTGTTGTGTGGAGAGTTTTTATTTCAAATTCTATTGGTAGAAGAACTTTGTTTTCATAGACTAATTTATATGGTGTAAAACTTGTTGATTTTTTCCATGCTATGCAATAATACCAAACAACTTCACAAAGTCTACTTGCCCAATATTTATGGTGGAACCAAACGGTCTTAGTTAAAATATTTTTCAGTTCTTTGTTAGTCACTTCCACCTACCCATTTTCTTGGGTATGATAAGTTGTTGTGTTCATATGTTTAATTTTATATAGTTCCATCAGATATATTATCAACTTGGAAGTGAATTGAGCTCTTCTATTTGATACAATTTCTCGTGGCATGCCAAATCTAGTGAAGATGTTGTCATAAAGAAATTCAATAACTTGCTCCTCTTGAATTTTTTTAAGAGGATGGAATTCCACCCACATAGTTAGATAATATGTACATACTAATATGTACTTGAATTGATTATATGATGGATTGATAGGGCCCACAAAATCAATACCCCACTTTTTAAATGGCTCAAGAGAAATTGCAGATGTAATGGAATTTCTGCAGATTTGTTAGGTTGTCCCATTATTTAACAAGCCTCACATCATCAAACATATGCATGTGAATATTTGTGAAGATTTGGCCGGTAATAACCATTGGAGAGAAAAATGTTTGCTATTCTTATTGCTACAAAATTCCCTCCACATGGTTCATCATGGAAAGTCTTCAATATCTCATATAATTCATCTTCCCTAACACATCTTCACAATATTTGATCAGGTCCTAAATTGAATAAATAACCTTTGATCCATGTAAAAGGTCCACTTTTTATAACCAAGGCACAATGCTCATGATAGGAAAAATGTCAAGGTAATTTTCTAAACACCAAATAATTTTCAATGTCTACAAACTATGGTGTGATCACAAACACAACAAATAGGTGCCCATCAAGAAAGGAATCTCCCATTGGTTCATCCTCTCGATTACCTGGAACTCATGATAACAAATATTCAACCACATTTTTTCAATTAGGCTTATCAAGTATAGTTATGTCAAATTCTCGAAAAAGTAATAACCAAGGAATTATCATGCCACTCACTACGAGTTTATTCACTAAATATTTAATTGTTGAATGATTTGTGTGCAAAAATGTAGCATACCTAGTAATGTAATGGTGAAACTTATTAGTTTCATATATGACTGCTAAAAACTCTTTCTATGTTATAGTATAATTCTTCTCAGCTTTTGTTAGATTCTTATTGATATAAGATGTTGCATGCATAGGGAAAAATTCCTTTTGTCCTAACACAACACCTAAACGTTTATCAAAAACATCAGTATAAATATGAAATGGTAACTTCTAGTTAGGTCCTCTCAAAATAGGGGTTGTAACTAATTTTTGTTTTAAGTACTCAAAATGTTGTTTATAAGATTCACTCTAGATACATTCTACATCTTTTGTAAGCAAACAAAATAATGGAGAGGTGGATTTGCTAAAATTTTGAATAAGTCTTCTATAATATCCAACATGGACAAGGAAACTTCTTACCCCGTGGTGCTTTGTTGGTACTAGAATATTTTTAATAAAAACTATATTTGTAATATCTACTTGAATACCCTAAGAAGAAATATAATGTCCTAACACAATTCCTTCTCATGTCATTAAAAAACACTTTTCATTGCTCAATGATACATGATTTTCTACACATTGTGGAAGGAATTTTTCTAATATATCTAATGCTTCATCAAATTGATTTCCAAAAGTAATGAAATGATCCATAACAATTTCCACTCAATCACATATTAAATCAACAAAAATACTTAAAACAACTCTCTGAAAAGTAATTGGTGCATTACACAACCCAAAGGGAAAAAATCTATAAGAAAAGGTTCCCCAAGGGCATGTGAAAATTGTTTTTTCTTGGTCCTCTGGTGCTATTTGAATTTGGTTATACTCGCTAAAACCATCTAGGAAAGAAAAATATTGTTTTCGAGACAAAGAATCCAAAACTTGGTCAATGAATGGTAAAGGAAAACGATATTTTCATGTGGAATTGTTAAGTTCCCTATAATAAACACAAATATTACAATGTCCTCCTTTCTTAGGAACTAGAACAAGTGCAAGAACACACTCACTATTATAAATTGGATAAATGAACATAGTTGTCAAGAGTTTTTGCAGCTAGTCTTTTACAATATCTTTTAGGACAGGGTGCATTCTTCATTGTGGCTATCGAACAGGTTTCATTACATCTTGAATGTAAATGTGGTGCATACAAATATATGTATAAATACATGCATGTTTTTGTAATCCCAAGCAAATGCTGCAGAATATTTTTGTAGCAATTTCTGCAAAAAAATTTCGTTGTTTCAGCTATAGCTGACTGTTTATATTTAGATTTGTTTCCTAGAAAAATATCAATAGTTTTAACTCAACTATTATCATATTATTATACAAAATATTCATCCAATTATTGAGGAACATTACCATCACCAAAATTTGTAAGTGACTCATTAAAATCATCAATTTCTGCATTACTAACAGAGCTTGTTCCTTCTTTTTTTGAGTGTTGGTCACTTTCCCTAATGCCAATAGTTGTTGAATAATTTTTTTGCATAAAATTTAATATCATCCTTTCATCATATGGTTCTTTCAATTTTAGTACTTGTTCAATTGTAAGAATTGGTGTTACATTTTCAGCATAACAGTCACTCCCATTATCAGGTGGAGTAAAAAAAGGTTATTTTATTTCCAACAATTTTTTTTTAAGTAAGAAGATATATATTACCTATCATAAGAAAAAATTACAGTGTTGTCTTGAGAACGAGTTTTGGATATGATGATTTTCCCCAAAGGGAAACCAACTCGTCTTGACACTCTGACTGTAAAAATCAATGATAATTAAACATATTTTCATGAATCGCCCCCTAGGGAAACCTGATTGGGTCGATCCATGCATGCATATTGTAGACCAAAGAAGATTATACTATGAACCAGAAAATGCCTATCGTCTGACAAACCCACAAAATAGACAGTACTAAACTCCAATAGCCTAAATAGAACCTTGCAGAAAAAACTGACAATTGTCAAAATAAAATAAGCATGTTGACACCTGTACGCCTGCCGACTATCATGGTGTCTAGTGTGCTTGCATTTCCTCAACTTCGGCTGCGTGTGTGTCTCGCATGGTGTCTCTCTTTTCATCGACCTCCTTTTTACATGTATCCATGTCTCGTTCATCCTCCCCCTGGAATTCTAGAGATAAAAAAAACCCTGGAGATGTGGGGGCATTAGTGCCCGAATATGGTGAATGGAGGGAGCAGATCAGGGTTGGGAACATAGATTCAATTTTCTCTGCGTGATAATCCAGGTGTTCCAGCTGAAAACAGAGGTCATCGACGTCCTTACAAACTGCGAAGAACAAATATTGGAGAACTGATATCAAATCTCGGAGTCATGGGAACGAAGCACAATCCGGCTGGAGTAGAGCTTGGCCTTGAGCCACTTCCAATTGAAGTTCTTATGTTTAAGCATTGAATTCCTCTAGCAAAGGCACAAAATCTGGTGATGGGGGTGGTGAAGGAGGTGGTGAGGGAGCGAAGGGTGTGTCTGTGCTGGCTTTGAGGTTGAGGCCAGGTCTGGGAGAGGTCTAGAAGCATAGCCAAGAGAATTCCCATGAATTTCAAACCATTCAACTCGGAAATCCCATGGCGAGGATAGAGGCGGAAGACCACATTGGTTTGGTGAGGAATGAGTGCATGACGGAGGTGAGGAGATAAGAATAGGAGCAAAGGTGGGTGAGTTCTTGCTGACCATGGATGCTCTGTTTCGATACTAGAGGGCACCTCTCTTCGGCTTCCCGTGAAAGTGAGGCATAGCCTAACGAACTTGAGGGTGAGGCAGAGATTTGAACAGGAAGAACTAGGTAGGCATCATGGATAATGATAGGGTGCAAGAATTGCTGGAAGGATATGGAAATAGATACAAACTAGGGGGATGGGAATCATCATAAGAGGGAGAATGGAGAGTAAATGCACACAAGTGTAGGAGGATCATATAGTGTACCAGCACCATATCCATGACTGGATCCATCTCTAAGTGCACTGAAGCATTTAGTTGAGAGTGTAGTGAAATGGATAATTGTAGAGTTCATAAGGTGGTAATAAAGGCCGAAGGGAGAAATAGGTGTCGTGACATGGCTCGAGGCAAGGTGGCGGCCTCTGAGTTCTTGGTTGGATGTGTGGAGTGCTCTGACACCCAATCTGGGGGATATCTATGTTGAGATCCTTAGCTATGCAATCCTGGAGGAGGGGTTGATCTCTGTGGGTGGGGGACATATAAAGGATATCTAGTCCTTCTAAAGCCACCCCAAAATTAGCCAGTTTTTTTGCTACCTGGTTGTATTTCCTTCTCACATGCGAATGAATGAGCACCAAGTGAGGAGAAATGAGAGCTGCAATGGCACTGAGTCCAGTGGTAAGTCACCATCAAGGGGAGATGTTGTCTGAATGTGCTCCATTGAGTATCCTTGCGAAAATGATTAGAGTTATTTGAGAATCCCCCTCGATGATCAGATTGTTTTAGGCCTTTGATTAGACCCTAGATCTCAGTTGCGTTGTTTTTGTTATGTCTAATGCCACTAGTTGTGATGAGCATTATTCTTCCTTGAATCTTATGAAGAACCACCTCAAAGCTGGCAGGGCTTGGACTACCTTTGGAAGCTCCATCAAAGTTTAATTTGATGAATCCTGGAGCTAGAGGAGACCAATGTAAAGGGATTCCTTTGACTTACATGACAATTACCATGCTCGTCAACATGACAATTACCATGCTCATCAACAACCACAAAATATTTATTAATAAATTCCATAGGCTCATGAAATTTGGATTATCTAGTAACATCTTTTGGGATAAGGGCTCTGATGTGTTCTCCCTTCTTTTTATAAATCTAACAATTTTTACAATCCATGTGGTTTATGATCCACTCTAGTGCTTCAATATAGGGAAGCATTGTTTCCTTTTTCATGATCGAGTGTAACTTGGATTGCCTAATGTTTTGAAATACCTCATCATCCACAACTTTTATATGAGGGTCATTATATGGTGTTTAGTTTTAGTAATTTGTATCTTTAAACTTGATAAAAAGGCCATTCCACAGGAGGATATGTACTTGTGTGTCAGTGCTTCTAGTACTGGGATCTGTGTCTCCATACAAAGGTACCTATGTTGATAGTTTCATTAGTGGTAAAATGATGAGTGACTATGCTTCGTTTTTAGTCTATGGTTCCCCTCCTTCAGCTAGTGCTAATCTAGACCCCTGTTCTAGTTCTTTGTCCTTGGTTATTTCGAAGATTTATGAACTAGACTTTCTCGAAGCCATTTTACCTACAACCATACAAAATTTAGGAACTTGAGTTGGGATTTGTTATCCAAGAATTGATTAGGAAAAGGAGAAGGATGAAACTGTGGATTTTACTCGACCTTACAATTAATTGATGACAATACCAACATGACTAGTGTCACTTACCAGAAATAAGATAGAAAACTGAACTTTATTTGTTGTGGAGGATAATTGGTTTCACAATACTTCCAAGTCACCAAGGAGAATTCTTATTGAGAAAATGAAATAAGTTCACTACTTGAATAGGTTTCTATGATATGAGATACATATCCAAGACTTAAAAAGAAATCAAATAGCATGACGATAGGATTTTGCAAATCTTGTTGTGTTAAATGCTATCCCTTTGGCCACTAAGGCTTGATCTAATGAGGAGGGGTACCTTTTTTTTAGCACTTTTGAACAATGTTAATTGGTGTCCTTTGTTGTATTCATAGTAATTGGGTGAAAGGTATGGATTATGGTTCTTTTTTTGAACATTTTTATGTGAACCCTGAAAGCATATTTTGGAAATATTCTTGCTAATAGATCGATGCACTTTCCCAAGTCTATCGATGTTTGACAGAAACCTCAACTCAGAAGTTCATTGGAATCGGGAAATAGATCTAACGTATGTGACTCATTGGTATACAAATAAACCATGATTGTCGATTATCAATGTTGGGAGAAAAGATTAAATTATTGACAAGTTATTGGTGTTTTTTTTTTTTTCTATAAATTTTGTGAAGAATTGTCCATATAGATAATGACGTGGTAGGTGATGTTGCAGGTACAAGTAGCAAGGGTTAATTATATATGATGATGTGGACCTATATGATTGGTGATGTAGATTTCTATAGTCACCAAGTTGGATAGGATTCATGTGGAAGGATTAACGGTTAAACTCATTCTTGATTAGATGGACAGGATGTGCCATCAACACTTAGTAAGGTTTTACTCTTTAAATGGTTCATCGGTATTGGAAAAAAAATTTAACCTTTTCACTTTCATAATCATAATATTTTTTTGATGCCTAATGGCTTATCAGTGATCGGTAGAATCCTTAACTTTATTTCTTTCAAAATCATATGATTTCCACAGATATCGAGTAGCTTATGAAAGATCGGCATAATTATTAACATTTTTATTTCAACACTCGCTTGATTTCCCTCGATGTCCGGTGATTCATCCGTACTTTCTCACAAGGTTTGCATTGACTACGGGGTTTTGGATAAATTGTTAACCTGTTCTTTTGGTCTGAGCCTCGATGAATTCATCCACGCTTTAGATAAAATTTGTGTTTTTGTTTTTTTTTCATTCTTTTCTTTTCTTATGCAAAACATGAGAGTTTTTTTTGGCTTTCCTTGAGATTTGAATTTGAAGTAAACAAGAGAAAAAATCCATTGACTTAAAGAAAACAAATATCCATCCTATGAAAAACAAAACAATAACATATAGAATGGTTAAAAGAAAGCAGTAACTTAAAACTGAAATTTTTCAAAAGACTGTACAGTGTAATCAATAGATTGTTGAAGTCTATCCCAACCACCTCGTCCTCTTGGTTGAAACCTATTCTACTAGTCCTACCTCTCTAGGTGGACTATCTTATTATGCATAGCCTAGTTCTATTGTTGGATGGTTTCATTCTATTTGGAAAATTTAGCCACCATTCTCTTCATGGAAAAGATTAACATCTCATTCTTAGAATTATTTGTGTTGACGACATTCTTCTAAGGCTGAACCTTAGTCCTCGAGGAGCTAGCCTAGTTGGATTTTCTAGAGGCAGAAAAAATTATCTCAACTTTGGTGGCAACTTGTTGGGTCTGGGGATATTTTTGATATTGTTGTTTTGGATGAAAGATAGGTGACAGGGATGATTTTAGGGGATAAATTTCGCTCATGGGCTAATTTTCCATGGTTTTTCCAAAAACGACATTCACTATTTTAAAAATGATTCGCCCAAATTCTATAGGATAAAATTATTTTACATTAAAAATCACCAAAAATTTATAAAAACTATACATAATACTTAGAAATTTGAATATTTTTAAAAAAATATCGTCAAACATTTATAGTTGACATATGAAGGATTAGTAATATTCGCCAAGGTTTCTACATTTTAAAATAAATTTCCATCCTTAAAATCATCCCTGGATAGGTCCCCATCAAATGAATCGAGATAGTAGATGAGAATGATGTGCTCTTTGACCTTGATGTTCTAATTCAACTTTTGGATAATATGGATGAATTTGTTGTTGAATATTTCCATGGTTTCATTCTCATTATTGTTAGTTGTAGTGAGAGAAGCCAAGAGATATATGTTTTCCTTGTTCTCACCCTATCTATCAAAAAAGATATTATGTAGCTCATTCACATTACTAATGCTATTGACAAGAAAAGCTATGAACTAGTTTGAGGCACCATATTCTAAGGATAAGGAAAATAATCTCATCTTGACATCCCCATGTCTTGCACCATACTTGACAGTCAAGGTTTTGAACTTTTTCCAGTGATCGAATTGTTGACACAATGTTGTTTCCTTGAAAACTTGGCAATTTTCAACACGCCATCATTTCCTTTAAAACTTGGAAATTTCTCAATGGCCTTCTCGGGAATATCATGGGGATAGCCTTAAATTTTGGTAAAGTTGAAAGGCCTATTCATCTCATCAATCCAATCATCCAATGATTACTTGAGTTGATTGAACACCAGCACTTTCAAAATGGTATCAGATATTTGTTTCCTTGAAAACTTGGCAATTTCCAACACACCATCATTTCCTTTAAAACTTGGCAATTTTTCAATGGAATTCTTGGGAATGTCATGAGGATATCCTTAAATGTTGGTAAAGTTGTAAATTTGAAAGGCCTATTCATCTCATCAATCGAATCACCCAATGATTACTTCAGTTGATTGAACACTAAAACTTTCAAAAAGGTATCAGATATCCTGAACAATTGGAGAGTCTATGTAGTCTTGAAAAATGGAAGCTTCCTTGACCTTACAAGTTCTATCATGAAGGCACTTCCTAGGTTTTTGGATCAAAGGAAGGGTTCTTTGAGACAAATCCCTAGTGGAGTATCTCTTCAACACGGTTTGGGATGTGAAGTTTCTAGAGGAGTTTATCCAAAATTCATCAAAATGAATCCAAAAGATCCTAACTCACAGAGTGTACTTTGTCCTCAACAATGGCTCCAAAATATTTCTTCTCAAACTCAAGTCCAGGGATCCAAAATCTTTCTTCTCAAACTCATGCCCAAGGAAAGTCTTGGGATGTTAAGATGAACTTGAGGAAATGAAACAAAAAATTTGCCCACTGTCACTTTAGCGACCTTGCTTCTACTCTTCCAAGTTAGGGTATTTAACCTACAGAGGGTTTTCCTATATAGCCAACTAAATCCTATCGTTTCAAGTAAGGTAGATATGGTCAATTAGACTAATTTGACTTATCAAAAGGATGGCTATCAAAGTGAATTAAATAAAGCAATGAATAAATATGGTATACAAGGAACATCCAACATGAAAAGAGTAACATACTCAAGGCACAAGAATAGTTGTAATGTCTAACATTTCGAACTTAAACCATTTTTCATAATAACCAATAACAATGAATAAGCAATGATGGGTGATTAGATATATTCAATGAGAAGCTAAGTTAAATCATGTGCATAGTACTCTTCATGCAACCATTTATTTAACCATTAAATTTGTGTGTGCTCATGACAAACAATGCTCGATAAAAATGTGGTGCACACTACCAATGCATCACACTTTGTACCATTCAATGTTACCATGCAAACATTCAATGTAGATTTTGTCAAGTATAAGTATATGATTTCTAAGCAACAAAAGAATTATTATAATTGCATAAATCAATGAATTTATGACTCTTCAAACCATCTAGTATGTAAAGAACAATTGTTGCTATAAAATAACCTTAAAATACTACCAAAACAACAAATTTATCATCATTATTTACCATTCAAATATTCTACTTGTCATACATGAATATTAGTGCTATAGTAGACTTCTGTTAAGAACCAAATATCAATATAGCATAGAAAAACCTCAAAAAAAGTACTCAACGCCTTGAAAAAGAGATAATTTCTGATAATAAGCCTCTTCGAGGGGGCAACCTCCTTTTACCCCACTTAAATGTTCAAGTACAAGATGATTCAAAATGAAAATGTCTCCTTGGTATATATAGGAGACTAGGAGGTATAATTACAACTAATGGCCTAAAGCTGA